>ML281905.1:0-10950 GCA_005239495.1 Nicotiana undulata | reverse complement strand
GGAAATAAGGGTCAGTGAATCTGAAAAGAAAAACACTGTCTTGATGAACCAGGTTCAACCACTAGAAATTGAGATTCTAGAATTAAAATCTAAAAATTTAAAGTTAAGACTAGGATTCAGTAAAAATATAGTTGATCACTCTCATGCTAAGTTGGAAGAAGACTTAGCTAAACTGAAAGATAAAATGTATGCCAAAGATGAGCAGATAAGATCTCTTAAAGAAGAACTTGGCAAAGTCAAACATGAATTTGATAGAACACGTAAGTGGAATAAGTCTTCTGATGCTTTAATATGGCTCCAAGAGAATCATAGTAGCAACCAGAGAGGGCTTGGTTTTGGGAGTCAATTGCCTAAGTGGGATCCCAAAAGCAAGTATCTCACTCTCCCTGAAAATAAAATTTGCACCCATTGTGGGAAGACTGGCCACTCTAAATATGAGTGTTCTGCAAAAGAAAAGGCCAGTCAGAAAAATGAGAGATTCATTAAAAAGAAAAACTGGCTACCAAATTGGGCCAGAAAAAATCTGATTCATCCATTCTCTCATGGAAAAGGACCCAAACTAGTTTGGGTTCTTTAAACTAACCCCTGATTTTCTTTTGAAGGTACAAGTGAAGGGAAGCAGCCAATTTTGGTTTATGGATAGTGGCTGCTCTAAGCATATGACAGGGAACAAGGAGCGGTTCATTTCACTTGAAAACCTCAAAGGAGAAAATGTCTCCTTTGGAAACGGAAAGAAAGGTGAAATAATAGGGGTCGACAAGGTAGGTAAAGATGATACACATTCAATTGAACATGTGTATCTGATAGATGGCTTGAAATATAGCATTATCAGTGTGTCACAACTGTGTGACAGAGGTAACCTTGTCGCTTTTTGTCACGCCCCAAAACCAAGGGACACGACCGGCACTCGACCGGGTAGTCCCAGTCAAGCGGACCTGGATTCCCTTTTTCCCTCCCACGTATTACCCTGAAGATTCCGTTGTGCATCATTTAATTATAATTAAGACGCATTCTTTCAATCTGAAATTAAACCATAGAAGTCTGTCGTTTCCAACAAGTGATACAGTACTTACAAATATACAGAACACACAGTCTACTTTACGTGGTCTATATGTCATACCGCCGAAAATACATAAGTACATAACCCACAATTCCTGTCTACTGAGCCTCTAAGAGTACGATGGAGTTATACGATACTTGCCGGTAACAAGGCTCCGGCTATACCTTACACAAGTACCAAAATAAGAATTCGGGAGGAAAGGTGGCATGAACCACACTGGGCCCCGAGAGAAGAGGGGATCAACAAAACCGATGGTAGGACGAAGAGGAGGCACTACTGTCGGTGTGCTGAAGTACCTGCTATAGAACCACCTACAATCATCACAAGAATGTAGCGCCCCCAGAAAAAGGGACGTCAGTACATTTGAATTGTACTGGTATGCATGAACAAACTTTACTCTAGTAAACTCAATAATGCACAGGCAAGAGACAGACAGAGAGTCACACAATTACTGCACAAGACATAGAAAGATATACAATGGAAGTTCCACAATTTTCACTTTATCAAAATCACAATTTCAATTCCATCCTTGTCCCTCCTCATATCTCACCCTTATTCCTCCTGTTGCGGCGCGCAACCCGATCCCACCTGACAATTAAAATCACACCCTTATCACTTCTTATATATCACCCTTATCTCCCCTGTTGCGGCGGGCAACCCGATCCCACCTGACAATTACATCTCATACCAACGATGACAATTCACAGTTCAATCACAGAAGATTTCAGCAATAAGAATACAGCTTGTTTACATAGCTTTTAGCATATACACTCATACTTTTGGATTTATTATCCTTTTAGCACCGTTTTTCATAACGTGGTAGTGTAGGGGTCAACTAAAGATAGACAAGTATTACACTTCACACATCACATAATTCAGACAACCAGTTGCACATATTATAACAATACACGTACCGTATGCTCAAACACCACAAGTGATTTTACAAAGATTAAAGTTAGCCATACATACCTGGAGTCGAGTTTCCCTTTTCAACTTTAACCCACAACCACCGAACCGACTAGTACCGTCAATCTAGTTCACAATTAGACATATTCAACTCAGAATTTGAAGTCATGCATGCAATTCGGACTCTCTCAAGCATTTTGTCAAGCACTATGTGAACCCATTAGATTACCAACCCTATCTTTGTGAAGTTTTCCCCAACACACTCCCTCTTACAAGATTAGCACCATTATTAAACATGCATGCAAGGTCTTAGCTAATATTTCTAAGAATCAATCCAGAACAACCCTCCCTTTGTGTAAAAATCNAAAACTTCTTAAAATGAAAGGGGGCAGGGGTTGAATGAAACTGGGGTCGGGTATAAAAATTTAGAAAATTAAAAGACCGTGTCGAATATGCGGTCAGGAATGTGATCGCATTCCTGACATGCGGTCCGCATGTTGGACCGCAGAATGGCCCCCGGGTGGGCCAAATTTTAAAAATATTCTGCCCGGGTATGCGACCACTATGCGGTCCGCTTACACGTTATGCGATCGCATTATGCGTCGCATAACAACCCTTCAGTTGGGCAGTGATCTGCCCGTGTATGCGACCACTATGCGGTCCGCATACACATTATGCGATCGCATAGTGCATCGCATAACCCCCAATTTCTGAAAAAATTAAGTTCTTTCAGATCCGGGGTATTTTTACAAAATTAAGGTCCGTTTTAAGAATTTCCACAGAGTTAACCTCTCGGGGACTTATTCGGGCATTATTTTAAGCAAGAAATTTTTACGGGTGTTTACATTATCCCCCCCTTAAAAATCATTCGTCCTCGAATGAGGATTTTGGAAATCATTTGGTTTTTTAAAACATAATATGCAACTTCCCAATTTATACTAGCTCCAATATTTTCAGAAAATTTCGCCAGAGGTTCCCTTGTATATAGGTTTATCTACCTGTCAGAGAGCCCCCGAAACACATTTTCAAGCATCATTACACAAATTTAGTTATCCTTACAACTGGTATATCATTCCTCACCTCAATACTTGCACATATTCAATTACCTTGACCAATACATACGGCTCACCATTTAACATAAGACTCTATTAGTGGCATACAATTTGCACATAGTTTTGGGCCACTTCAGTGTACCCCATACAGTTCAATCACCTCAATAGATCATAGGCAGTTTCACTTACTTACCATTTACCAATCCACACTACTATTAATCACTTACTTAGCACATTTGTTTCACAAACTTTTTATTTGCTTTAAAGGTGGCACACCACCTAGTTAGCAATTTCATGTACAATTTTAGCACGCGTTGGAAAATTACAACAATAAGGAAATTAGGAGAGGAAGGAAAAACAGGGTGCCTTGGCACGAGTCCGAATACAACATCAAATTGCCTTGGAACCATGATTCGCACGATCACTACTACACTTGCTCAAACAGATGGGGGTATTTTTCTTTCATTTCTTTCTCTATTTCCCACGTGGCCTCCTCGACTCGTTGACTCCTCCACAGAACTTTAATAGAAGCAATCTCTTTGTTTCTTAACCTACGGACCTGCCTATCGAGAATGGCAACCGGAACTTCTTCGTACGACAATTGTTCACTAACCTCAATGGTCTCAACTGGCACGATGGCGGAAGGATCTCCAATTACCTTCTTCAACATAGACACGTGGAATACCGGGTGCACTAATGACAGCTCAGGGGGCAATTCCAGCCTATACGCGACCTGTCCTATCCGTTGAGCGACCCGATACGGCCCGACATACCTTGGGCTCAATTTACCCTTCTTTCCGAACCGCATGACTCCCTTCATGGGAGATACCTTCAAGAACACCCAATCATCTACCTGAAACTCTAAGTCTCTACGACGAACATCCGCATAGGATTTCTGACGACTCTGAGCAGTTTTCATCCTTTCCTGAATGACTCTAACTTTTTCCATAGCTTGGTGCACAAGATCTGGCCCTATCAATTCTGCCTCACCAACCTCAAACCATCCGATCAGAGATCTACATCTCCTCCCGTACAATGCCTCAAATGGGGCCATCTGAATACTAGCATGAAAGCTGTTATTGTAAGCAAACTCTATAAGCGGCAAGTAATCAGCCCAGCTACCCTTGAATTCCAAAACACAAGACCGCAACATATCCTCAAGCGTCTGAATAGTCCTCTCCGCTTGTCCGTCCGTCTCTGGGTGGAAAGCTGTGCTGAGATTTACCTGAGTACCCAGACCTTGCTGAAATTTCCTCTAAAAGTTAGTTGTGAACTGGGCCCCTCGATCCGAGACAATAGAAACTGGAGTGCCATGAAGCCTGACTATTTCCTTGATATACAACTGAGCGTACTGTTTTGCAGCATCGGTTGACTTGACTGGCAAGAAGTGAGCTGATTTCGTGAGTCGGTCCACTATTACCCAAATCGAGTCGAACTTGCGCTGAGTGCGAGGTAACCCTACCACAAAATCCATGTTGATCATCTCCCATTTACACGTCGGTATTTCCATAACTTGAGTTAACCCACCGAGCCTCTGATGCTCGGCCTTCACCTGTTGACAATTCGAACATTTGGATACATGGCCCGCCACGTCCCTCTTCATACCGCCCCACCAATAAACTTCCCGGAGATCATGATACATTTTCGTAGAACCTGGGTGCACCGAATACCGGGAGCTATGAGCCTCCGCCATTACCCTTCCCCGAAGATTATCTACATCGGGAACACATAGCCTACCCTAACATCGCAACACTTCGTCATTGCTTCCGAGCGAAAATGCCGAAATCTTGCCATTCAGAACTACCTCCTTCAACTGTGCCAATGTTGGATCATCAAACTGCTTCTCCTTGACTTTCGCTACAAGTGACGATTCTGCCCCATTATGCACCATAACTTCCCCCTCGCCTGAGGTCGAAAGACAAACCCCCAAACTGGCCAATTGATAAACCTCCCGAGCCAAGGGCCTTTGATCCGCTTCCAAATGAGCTAAACTACCCATAGATTTCCGACTGAGAGCGTCGGCCACCACATTTGCCTTTCCTGGATTGTACAAGATGTTCATATCATAATCCTTTAGTAATTCTAACCACCTTCGCTGCCTCAGATTTAGTTCCTTCTGCTTGAATAAATACTGAAGAATGTTGTGGTCTGAGAACACATCCACGTGGACTCCATAAAGATAATGCCGCCAAATTTTTAATGCAAACACCACAGCTGCGAGTTCCAAATCATGCGTCGGATAATTCTCCTCGTGATTCTTGAGTTTCCTTGAAGCGTACGCTATGACCTTCCCACGTTGCATCAACACACACCCCAAACCAACCCTTGAAGCATCACAATAGACCACAAATCCCTCTGAACCTTCTGGCAATGTTAACACCGGTGCCGAAGTCAATCTCGACTTCAATTCTTGAAAACTCTTTTCACAAGCATCGGACCACTGAAACTTAACTACTTTCTGCGTCAATTTAGTCAATGGGGAGGCGAGGGTGGAGAATCCCTCCACAAACCTCCGATAATACCCAGCTAGTCCCAAGAAACTGCGAACCTCCGTCGGGGTCGTTGGTCTAGGCCAATCTTTCACTGCTGCGATCTTCTGGGGATCAACCTGAATCCCTTCTCTGGAAACAACATGACCCAAAAACGCGACTGATTCTAGCCAAAACTCACATTTCGAAAATTTAGCATACAGGTGGTGATGACGAAGAGTCTGTAGGACTGCTCTAAGGTGATTAGCATGATCTTCCCGACTCCGCGAGTAGACAAGGATGTCATCAATAAAAACAATCACGAAGGAGTCTAGAAACGGCTTGAAAATCCGATTCATAAGATCCATAAAAGCTGCTGGAGCATTGGTCAGCCCAAAGGACATTACCAGAAATTCAAAATGACCATAACGAGTCCTGAAGGCGGTCTTAGGAATATCCTGCTCCCTGATCTTCAACTGATGATACCCAGACCGTAAATAAATTTTGGAGAAGAACCTCGCACCTTGCAATTGATCAAACAAATCATCTATTCGTGGCAATGGATACTTGTTTTTGATAGTGACCTTATTAAGCTGCCGATAATCGATACACATACGGAGCGACCCATCCTTCTTTCTAACAAAAAGATACGGAGCACCCCACGGCGACACACTCGGCCGAATGAACCCCTTATCTAATAAATCCTTCAACTGCTCCTTTAACTACTTTAATTCTGTTGGCGCCATTCTGTATGGTGGGATAAATATTGGCTGCGTATCTGGTAGTACATCAATCACAAAATCAATCTCTCTATCTGGTGGAACCCCTGGAAGCTCGTCCGAAAATACTTCAAGAAACTCATTCACGACTGGCACGGACTCGGGGGCTGACACTTCTGAAGCCGTGTCCGCGACCCGGACCAAATGATAGATACACCCTTTCTTAATTATCTTCGAGGCCTTAAGGCAGGAGATAAACCTACATTTCGGCACCACACCATTCCCCTTCCACTCAATAACCGGCTCATTAGGAAACTCGAGTCTCATGACTCTTGTTTGGCAGTCGAGCTTGGAAAAGCACAAATAAAGCCAGTCCATTCCCATAATAATATCAAAATCTAGCATCTCCAGCTCAATAAGATCGGTCGTGGTAACGCGACCACATACCGTGACAACACAATTCTTATAGACTCGCGCTGCTGTGATAGAATCACCAACCGGAGTTGATACGGAGAACGGCTCATAAAGCCGCTCGGGTTTTATCCCAAAACTTGAAGCAATAAACGGGGTAACATAGGACAAGAAGGATCCCGGATCAATAATAGCATAGCAATCAAGTTCTTGAACATTCAGAATACCTCTGACAACATCTGGAGAAGCCTTCGCGTTCTGGCGACCACTCAAAGCATAGAATCGGTTGGGTCCGCCTCTACCACGAGCCCCACAACTAATTACACCACGCCCTGCTGGAGCTGGAGGACACACTGAAGATGTGGCGGCTGAAGAACCGGATGGTTGGGCAAACCCCCTACCCATGCCCTAGCTGGGCGCACGGCAGTCCCGCTGAAGATGACCCCTCACCCCACACCTGAAGCATAACGAGCGATTCAGATAACAGGCCTCAGTACGGAACCTTCCGCACTGAGGGCACAAAGCCCTCCCCTGCCGCTGGAACCTTCAGAATGACCTGACTGATGGTGTCTCCTGCTGTCGGATCCTGATCTCCAATGACTATTCGGTTGATGACAGTATACGGATGGCAGTGCACTGGCTGAAGACTGAGCATAAAACTGGGATGGCCCTGTTGGCCCCCTCCCCTGAACTAGTCTCCCCCTTGAAACTGCGCTCCCTGAATGACCCACCGACCGGGATCTGCTACTACTCTCTCTGTCTGCCTGTATCTTCATCTTTCTAGCCTCCGTAGCTAGGGCGAACCCCACAATCTTCCCATAATTCATGTCCGAGTGAAAAGCCGCTGTAGCAGCCTCATTCACAATCAAAGGACTAAGACCCTAAACAAATCCTTGAACTCGAGCATCCATGGTCGACACTAACTAGGAAGCATACTTGGAAAACCTCACGAACTCCATGTGGTACTCCCAAACACTAATACTGCCCTGCTTGAGGACCTCAAACTCAGTAGCACAGGCTGCCATAGTCTCGGCAGGCAAAAAGTGATCCATGAACGCGTCCACGAACTCGCTCCATCTAGCCGGAGGACTTCCCTCTCCATGGGAACCCTCCCACATCTCGAACCAGGAATATGCTACTCCCCTCAGCTTGTACGAAGCTAACACAACCCCTTCTGTCCCTGTAGCCTTCATCACCCGAAGGGTCTTGCACATCTCATAAAGAAAATCCTTTGGATCGGCCTCTGGATTCATACCTGAGAACTCTGGAGGGGCAAACTGCAGAAACTGGTTGACTCTGGAGCCGGCGGAATCTCCCTGTCCGCTGGAGGACGCAGGGGTAGCATGAGATCTTTGGGTCTGAGCAGCCACCAATTGAGTTAACATATGGATAGCTCATCTGAGGTCCCCCTCGGACGTACCGGGACCGGAAGCTGGAACCGTAGAGGGATCAGGAATGTCAGCGGGAGGGGTTGCAGCACCCTCCGCCGCCGCAGGAACAGGAATGCTTTGATCCGGATTAGAAGGGTCCGGCAAATTCAAGGCCGGGGAGTCACTCTCACCCGCACTACCAGGTACATGATTCACAGCCACACTTGGGGTGGCATTGGCCTCAAGGCCGAGTCAAGCTCTCTTCTTTGGTGCCATTGCTAAAAAATTTCGGAACAAAGCACGAATTAGACAAGGACATTTTCACTCTCCACTTCACCGCACGATATAGAATAACAATGAAAAGAGTAATTTCCTAAATGTCCGTGTAGCCCCCTAATTATCAATGTGGTCGACAACACACCGATAAGAAGGGCTCTACTAGACACGGCTCCGAGACATCCTAGGACTCTTTTGAAACCTTAGGCTCTGATACCAAGTTTGTCACGCCCCAAAACCAAGGGACACGACCAGCACTCGACCGGGTAGTCCCAGTCAAGCGGACCTGGATTCCCTTTTTCCCTCCCACGTATTACCCCGAAGATTCCGTTGTGCATCATTTAATTATAATTAAGACGCATTCTTACAATCTAAAATTAAACCATAGAAGTCTGTCGTTTCTAACAAGTGATACAGTACTTACAAATATACAGAACACACGGTCTACTTTACGTGGTCTACAAGTCATACCGCCCAAAATACATAAGTAAATAACCCACAATTCCTGTCTACTGAGCCTCTAAGAGTACGATGGAGTTATACGATACTTGCTGGTAACAAAGCTCCGGCTATACCTTACACAAGTACCAAAATAAGAATTCGGGAGGAAAGGTGGCACGAACCACACTGGGCCCCGAGAGAAGAGGGGCTCACCAAAACCGTTGGTAGGACGAAGAGGAGGCACTACTGTCGGTGTGCTGAAGTACCTGCTATAGAACCACCTACAATCATCACAAGAATGTAGCGCCCCTGGCAAAAGGGACGTCATTACATTTGAATTGTACTGGAGTGCATGAACAAACATTACTCTAGTAAACTCAATAATGCACAGGCAAGAGACAGACAGAGAGTTACACAATTACTGCACAAGACATAGAAAGATATACAATTGAAGTTCAACAATTTTCACTTTATCAAAATCATAATTTCAATTCCATCCTTGTCCCTCCTCATATCTCACCCTTATTCCTCCTGTTGCGGCGTGCAACCCGATCCCACCTGACTAATTGTTGCGGCGCGCAACCCGATCCCACCGACAATTATTGCGGCGCGCAACCCGATCCCACCTAACAATTATAATCACGCCCTTATCACTTCTTACATATCACCTTTATCTCCCCTGTTGCGGCGCGCAACCCAATCCCACCTGATAATTACATCTCATGCCAACGATGACAATTCACAGTTCAATCACAGAAGATTTCAGCAATAAGAATACAACTTCTTTACATAGCTTTTAGCATATACACTCATACTCTTGGATTTATTATCCTTTTAGCACCATTTTTCATAACGTGGTAGTGTGGGGGTCAACTAAAGACAGACAAGTATTACACTTCACACATCACATAATTCAGACAACCAGTTGCACATATTATAACAATACACGTACCGTATGCTTAAACACCACAAGTGATTTTACAAAGATTAAAGTTAGCCATACATACCTAGAGTCGAGTTTCCCTTTTCAACTTTAACCCACAACCACTAAAACCACTAGTACCGTCAATCTAGTTCACAATTAGACATATTTAACTCAGAATTTGAAGTCATGCATGCAATTCGGACTCTCTCAAGCAATTTGTCAAGCACTATGTGAACCCATTAGATTACCAACCCTATCTTTGTGAAGTTTTCCCCAACCCACTCCCTCTTACTAGATTAGCACCATTATTAAACATCATGCAAGGTCTTAGCTAATATTTCTAAGAATCAATCCAGGCCCACCCTCCCTTTGTTTAAAAATCAAAAAAATTAATGAAAAGAAAGAAAAGGGGTTGGTAACCCTTACCTGCTAGAATGGGGAAGAAGGGGATTACTCGAATTGCCAGGCCTGAGAGACCTTGAAATTCACTTTGATGGAATGATCACTTCCTTTCTCAAGAACTCTCCTTTCCTGCTCTCTATTTGTTCAGAAAACTTGTTAAAATGAAAGGGGGCAGGGGTTAAATGAAACTGGGGTCGGGTATAAAAATTTAAAAAATTAAAAGACCGTGTCGAATATGCGGTCAGGAATGCGATCACATTCCTGACATGCGGTCCGCATATTGGACCGCAGAATGGCCCCCAAGTGGGCCAAATTTTGAAAACATTTTGCTCGGGTATGCGACAACTATGCGGTTCGTACACGTTATGCGATCGCATTATGCGTCGCATAACACCCCTTCAGTTGGGCAGTGATCTGCCCGTGTATGCAACCACTATGCGGTCCGCATACACGTTATGTGATCTCATAGTGTGTCGCATAACCCCCAATTTCTGGAAAAATTAAGTTCTTTCAAATCCGGGGTATTTTTACAAAATTAAGGTCTGTTTTAAGAATTTCCATAGAGTTAACCACTCGGGGACTTATTCGGGCATTATTTTAAGTAAGAAATTTTTACGGGTCTTTACACTTTTACTTCCACAAAATGTTTTGTGATCAACCTTCTTACTGACAAGATTGTTTTGCAGGGAAAAAGAATGAACAATATCTATGTCATTAACTTTTCCACATTGTCTGACAATGAACTCACTTGCCTTAGTGTGTTGGACAGTGATCCCCTCCGGTGGCACAAAAGACTTGGTCATGCAAGTCTGACTCAACTTAACAAGCTGGTCTCTAAGGACTTAGTGGTAGGGCACCCTAACATTAAGTTCAAAGAAGACAAGGTTTGTGAGGCATGTTCAAGGGGGAAGCAGGTAAGG
>ML281903.1:1260-16624 GCA_005239495.1 Nicotiana undulata | reverse complement strand
AATTTTAGGAAGAATGATTAGAAATGGGTAATTAGGCTATGGGTTTGAGTTATTGAGTCATTATTGATATACTTGAGTTGAATATGTCTAGATAATATCGTTTCGGAGCCGGATTATAAAGGAAAGACGGTGTTAGAGGATTGATCGCTCTATTTTGGACCTGAGGTAAGTGACTTGCCTAACTTCGGTGAGGGAATAAGTATTGTTTGCTACGTGTTTACTTGCTAAGCATGTTCGTTGCATAGGTAGAGTGACGAGTACTTACGTGATGAGAGTCTAGCATGACCGTGAGTCTAACGTACTAGTAATCGTAGTTTTTCTTCCATGTCTTTTATATTATGAAATTTCCATTATTTGTAATAGTATGATGTTGATTGTGGTGAAAGAATGAGACGTAAATTGTTGTTGAGGATGAATATTTGTGGTCAAAGATACCCTGTTGAGATTGGTATAGCTGAGTCCCTTGCCGGGCAATTGTGTGTTTAATATTGATATGTACCCCCTCGTTGAGCACTATTGTCTTGCATTTCTATTACATTGAAATTACCTTGCCATTGATATTTATACTATTCTGGTAAGGAAGGGGGGTGATGTTATTGATATGCACGAGGGGACATGCCGTGCCGATTGGTATTTATTATATACACACGAGGGGACATGTCGTGCTGTGATGTTGTGATATTGTGATATATGCACGAGGGGAAATGCCGTGCCGATTTTGATATTTGAGATTACGCACGAGGGGACATGCTGTGCTCTGTTAATTGATTGATTTCTTCATACTGATAACTGTTCTCTGGTTTCCGTTTTTACATTCCAGTCGTATTCTCACTGTACCGTTGTGAATTAGATGATGTTTTCTTGCATTCCCAGGATGTACATTCCATAGCTTATTTTATCGTTTAAGTTCCGATACTATTGCTGCCCCGTAATGTGTTTCCCCTATCTGTTCCCATATCTCTTCTATTTGATCATACCTGTCTTCATTATCAGTTAATTCTTGTACATATATCTGCTTAGATTAGGACAGGTGATCGTTTTATGCTAAGTCTAGCCTCGTCACTACTTCGGCCGGGGTTAGGCTTGGCACTTACTCAAGACATGGGGTCGGTTGTCCTCATACTACACTGCACTTCCTTGTGTTGTGCAGACCCTACTACTGGACCCCGTGGAGCGTTCTGAGGGAGATACCTTCAGTCCACGTCAGAGCTTCGAGGTATACACTGGCGTTCGTGCATTCCGAGGCTTCTTTCCTTTACCGCTTCATTGTCTTTCTCCTTATTTTCAAGACAGTGTTGTATTTTCATTCCAGACTTGTATTTAGTATTCTAGTAGCTAGTCCGTGAGATTGTGACACCCCGGTTTTGGGAAGTTTACGTTATTTTATGATTGATATGTTCTTCCTTTCCGCATTCAAGTTTTGTTACTTTTATTATCGGTGTGGGAAAGATTATTGTTGGGAAAGGTATGTTATTGATGTACGGTTGAACATTTTTCCACTATTATCCCAGTTTATGATTGTATTGGTTAAAGTTGAAAGGTTAGTATTTTATTTCTTATTAAATGGTTTTAAATTACTATGGCAAGTTATACGTCGGCTGGCCTAGCGGGTTCGATGTTAGGCGCAGTCACGACCTAAAAGGTGGGAATATGGATCGTGACACATAGCTTTTGCATTTGATTTTTAAATGAGCTTAGCTCCCTCAAATATTCTCGTGCGATTAGGTTCAAAAACTTCACTAACAATCTCCATAGTCATAGCTAAATATAAATCTTAGGTGAGTAGTAAGACGAATTAGAATTTAAACCTAATCTATTTGGATTATGAGACAAGAGAATCTTCAAAATATCTTTATATTTCCATTATTTAAAAAATGATTAGTTTATGAATTTGATGAGGTCTTTCACAAATTCACTAGTTAAATAAATAAAACACACGCAAGAAAGCAATTTGTTATGTTGAATGAATTCATTGCTCCGTGACTTTCGCTGCCTCTACGCGTTTTGGTTATTCGAATCCATGGCCCAACTAACATGGTAGTGGAGAAAAATTGCGTATATCCTGTGAAAGAAGAAAAAAGTTTTGAAACTAACGATTACAAAGTCAAGCTTTTATTTATTAGATAAAAAGATTCATTAAGATGAAGATGGGACCAGTCACGCCAAATATTATTGTCACGATCCGAAATGCTAACTCAAGTCGTGATGGCGCCCGACACCGAGGTCAGGCAAGCCAACACTTAAATTTATAGTGAATTTCCTTTATTTGACAAAACGTTCCAATACTTGCTACATTTAAGATTGTAACATTAAGTGAAAATAGTTAATTTAACCAACTTAAGCAAAAGTAACCATAAAGGATCCTGAACCAACATATATATATATATATATATATATATATATATATAGTCCCAAAATACGAAATGTCTACTACGTGTGTGCCAGAAAGTAGTGTCACGAGTCCTACGGGCATACTAACAGAATATATAAAAGATACAATAGAACTGTCCCACTGTCTGGAAGTAATAGACGGGAAATAACAAAAGAAGACTTTATAGTGATGCCGGGGATCGCCAGGAGAAGCAGCTCACCGTGAAGTCAGGTCCAACTATAATCAGAATCGAGCTCCGGTCTGATAACCAGATGCACCAGCCTCAGAACCTGTACAATTAAGTACAGAAGTGTAGCATGAGTACATAATAAACATGTAATCCATTCTAATCTCGAAGAAGTAGTGACGAAAGGTCGACTTGACACGTACTAGGGTCCAACAATATAATTTAACAGGATATGATAAAAGCAATAGGCATACGAGGATGATAAAGCAGTAAACATTAAAGGTAACTGCAAATCAAATAAATACTGGAAGTAACTAAACAATTACCACTTCATTTCCCCCCCAAATATCTGTCAATTAAATACCCATGAAATCATTAACAATTTAGCCTGCGCATACGGGATAAGGACAACCGGCCTGAGCCATCATAATAACCATATTTGTGCACTGCCGAGGGTCGAACGACCCGAACCATAATTGTATATTTCGATCCGCCGTGGCGTACGGTCCGCTCCCATGAGAGTGGGGAAAATAACACTCCGCTCGCGGAATATAAATTGCGAAGCGGTCACATGCACGCACAATATCTTCTTAATTTACTTTTCAGAGGGCATTCCTTTAATTTACCAAATTCCATGATCTCAGGGAAACGAGCTGCATATAACATGAATTCATAAAGCACATAATTCATTTCGAGGAAGAACACAAGGCATGATGTGGGCCTAACTATCCGGATATAACAATAATAGTCGCTACGTACGGACTCTCGTCACCTTGTACGTACGTAGCCCCCGCAAACATTAAAACACAGTCATTTAATTCATCTATGGGGACAATTCCATCTTACAAGGTTAGAAAGGAGACTCACCTCGTGTCGAACCTAAATGAATCAATTCTAATGCATGGAAGTGAGTTTTCTAAAGTTTTCCCCCAAAAGTCAAAAATCGAACCCGGGTCCGCTCGGTCCAAACCCGAAGTTCGGACCAAAACCCAATTACCCATTCGCCCCCGAGCCCGGATATATAAATGGTTTTGGAATCCGACCTTAATTTGAGGTCTAAATCCCCAAATTTCAATATTTTTAGGTTTTACCCAAAATTCTCAATTCCACCATGAAAACCCTAGATTCTAGGATGAAATCTTGTAAAAAGAAGTTAAGGAGTGAAGAAAATGAGTTAGAAATCACTTACAAAAGTTTTGGAGAAGAAAGAGTGTTTGAAAAATCGCCTCTTATATTTTTGGGGTTTTGAAAAATGAAAAATAACTGAAAATCCCACTTATTTATACCCTCTCAGGCCCCCACTGCGGTCCGCACAAAAACGACCGCGGCCGTGAAGGTCTACCGCGGACCACACCAGAACGACCACGGTCGCGAAGCTCCACTGCGAACCGCGCAAAGGCGACCGCGGACCGCACTGGCTGGTTTAGAGATTTGGAATTCTCTGAACCTGCAACGGCCCTGATCTATGCCTAGCACATCCCGAGACCTACCCAAAACTCACCCGAGCACTCGGAACTCCAAACCAAAAGTGCACACAACCTCAAAAATATCCTACGGACTTATTCGTGCAATCAAATCACCAAAATAACATCGTAAACATCGAATTAAACCTCAAAATCAATGAAATTTCTCACAACTTCTTTAAACCTCAACTTTTGCATTATAGGTCCGAATCACGTCAAATGGATTTCGTTTCTTACCAAATTTCACATACGTAACAAATATATTATATAGGACCTGTACCGGGCTCCGGAACCATAATACGGGCCCGATACCACAGGTTTCACATAGAATTTCATTTTCAAAAATCTTTATATTTTTCAGAAAATAATTTTCTTCAAAAATTCATTTCTCGAACTTGGGACCTCGGAATTCGATTTCGGACATACGCCCAAGTCCTATATTTTCCTACGGACCTTCCGAGACCGTCAAATCACGGGTCCGGGTCTGTTTACCAAAAATGTTGACCAAAGTCAACTTTACTCAATTTTCAATACAAAAATATTATTTTCATTAGTTTTTCTCATAACGGCTTTCCGGCTACACGTCCGGGCTGCGCACGCAAATCAAGGTGAGATAGAAGGAGGTTCTCGTGACCTCAAAACACAAATTTAGCTAGAAATACACGAGATGACCTTTTGGGTCATCACAATTATTCTCTTACCACTGCCAGCCAAATTAAGGGCAAGTCTTGATCTCGAGAATGCACTAATAATAACAAATATATTATTAGCTTAGCATGAAGATACTTATTTTTCATAATTAAAAGGAAATGGGAGATCCAACTGATTTCGTCAAGAGATCACTAAATTTCAAACTCTCGTATCACTAGTTTTAATTGGTATATTCATTCACATATTACATATAAACAGTTTTTTACAAATCCAGCATTTTATTCACTTTGGTTTGATGGAGTTTACAAAGAGTGCTAATACTCCCTACTCCAGATTTGAAGCGGCGACTTAGTTAGCTTCTCTATATGCCTCTTCAGTTCATCAACTTCTTTCTATTACTATCAAAGTGTTGATAATGCAAAGTCAAAGATTTTTTAGTGGTCCCTTTTCTTCTTACTTTTTATCTCGTGTAAAAGACAACAGTCCTTTAAAGATTAGGATGAACTTTTTTCTTGAGTCCGGAACCTAAATATGGTCTTTTAGAATTCAAATGACTGACATAAGTTTTAAAAAAAAAATATAGTGACCAAACTACATATTAAAAGGGCGCTATATGTATGACGCCTTTTATAACGACGCTATGTGTGAATCTGACAAGACTGGCAGGTATAGCGCCTTTATAAACCGGCGATATACATATATTGTGGGTCCACCAATAACTCTTCTATGCTTGACTGACATAACAATAATTTAAAAGGGCGATATACATCAAAAAATTCGACCCCCGGATTGGGCATTGCCTTATTTAAAGGCGTTAAGGATTTTGTAAAAATCCATTCAGAAAAATTCTGAACTCTTGTTAAATTTTTTCTTCTTGTTAAATTCTCGAGCATTTTGTCATAATGTCTTAAGAGCGAAAAGTAAGAGTTTCATTATATTTGGGGGGGGGGGGGGGGGGAGTTATGGTGGCGAATAACTCAGTGAACTATAGTTTATCTTCCACGGTGTCATGTAAAGTTGCCACTTATAGTGGAGTACGATAGATTGGTATAGTTGTTGTGTAAAAAAATGAGTGTGAGCAAACGTTTGGTGAACCTTAAAGTAACCGGAAGATATCCGTATTTTGTTACTCCGCAAGGGGTTTCTTGTTACGCTGAGTTTAACATCGAGGGTGATGAAACTTTGAGTGATTTTTTTAGGACTCCGGATGAAACCAGGAATTGTTTTTGGTAAAAATGTTGGAAATGTACGTGAAAGTTGATGACTTTCGCAATAATGAGGTTGCGCAAAGCAGGGATAGTCATCAGGTGGTTATTCTGGAGCAGTTTTAGCCGAACAGGTTCCGGCTGAAAAAGTTTAGCCTGATTTAAACTTATATCCACGGGTGAATGAGGAGTGAGAAAATAATTTCTCTCCCACTTTACATAATCCACCAGACGAGTGGTAAACTTCAATTTTTCTTTGTATTACGATATTTATTTTTGTCGTATTGAATTTGTATTAACACTCATATATTCCACAGGGGATACCAGTTAGATATGAATTTTACAAGTTATAAACCCACGCCCATTTGGAATATGTGTAGTTCTGGTGTGTTGGATTATGGTGGTCCATCCGAGAGTCATCAGCAACATGCTAATGCCCATCATGGGATGTCAACACATTACGATTTGTAAGTGAAGTGGTATAGCTATATGTAAAGTATTTATCAATTTGAGTAGCTCAGTATTTTGTTGTTTGTGGAGTGAAACCGAGCAACTTGAACCTCTTGTCCTGACTCAATTGACCGAATACGACATATTTAATCAGATCTGGCAGATGCACAGAGTCAGAAAGAGAATAGTGATTATGACAACAATGACGATGAGTCCGGAGATAACACACCCTTCCCCGATGAGGGTGGTGATGAGGAGGAAGAGAATGTTGAACCTGATTTGACGAGGGAGCATGCTCCCCCCCCCCCCCGTTAGACCAAGAGTGTACGAGTCCCAAGTGTTGTTTCATTCAAGGGAGATTCCCTACCCTGATCATTTGCCAAGTATGCTGGATGTGGATGCCCTCACAAGGGATATTGACGAAATTCAGACAGCAATATGGGATGAGTCTAGACTAACGGTGCTGTAAAAGGGCATGCTTTTTCTTGATAAAACGCGCCTAAGCAGGGCGGAGATAATCTACAACGTAAAAGAGTGTCGTGAGATGACGGTATGAGAGTCAACTCCGGATGTATCAAGGTTGTTTGTCATAGATGGTTTACGGGTTGTCATTGGATGATGCGTGCGAGCAAGAAGAAAATAGGTATGTGGAAAGTGGGTAAATACATTGGCACCCACACTTGTGAAATAGACACATTCAGTGGGAATCAACTTGGATGTTTACTTGATTTCTCTTGTCCCGATTCCACACATTGAAGCGTCCATAAGGTACAAGATCAAAGAGTGCATTACATCCGTCCGCTAGGAATATGGTTGTACCATTACCAAAAGAAAGGCGTTTGAAATTGTTTATTGTAATTGGAATAAGTCATTTGTAGCTCTACTCAGGTACATGGCCACATTGCAACACTTTAACCCCGAGACTGTTGTTGAATGGAAACTTTAGCGGAGTTAGTGAATACCAAAATATATATTCAAATACGTATTCTAGGCATTTAAACCAGCAATTGATGATTTTCTGCATTGCCAGACGGTAATATCCATAGACGACACTCATGCCTATGGAAAGTATGATATTAAGTTGTTGATCGTTGTTGCTACAAATGCTAATGGAAGTATATTTCCTTTAGCTTTTGCTATTTTTGCCAATGAAAGCCAATAGACGTGGACACTGCTTTTGAACCACTTGAAAGAGCACGTTGTCAAACAACGTTCATGTATTTGTCTAATATCTGATTGGCATGGTGGTAATATAAGTTCTGTAGAGGATTTTCCTGCATGGCAAGAACCGGGTTCCTACCATCGTTACTGTGTGAGGCACCTGAAGGCCAATTTTCCAAAAGGCACATCCCAACAAGGATTTGCATGGATTTAATGTGGATGGTTGTAACAAATCACCAAGAGCATAAATTCCGGAGGCACATGAAATCTATCAGGCATGAAGACGAGGCAACCTATCGTTGGTTGATGCGGCATAAGCTTGAAAAGTGAACATTGCATGCGATGGTGGCAGAAGATGTGGAATTTTAACTACAAATATGTCAGAGTCTTTCAACGGGTTATTGAAGTCTGCACGAGGATTGCCTGTCACTGCCATGGTGCAGATGTCATTCAAGTAGATGGAAAAGAGGTTTATTAAAAGGGCTACAGCTGCAACGTCATTGATGGAAAATGGGTGTTGAATTTATTCCACTACCAATGAAAAGATTTGAGAAATACAGGCGGCGAGCACATTGGCATTCATTTTTACAGTATGATCACGACCGAAATATTTTTGAAATTCGCACCACTATTCATCAAAATCGGGGGAATGATGTACACACCATAAATGAATCTAAAAGGTTATGCTCTTGTGGAAAATTGTCCATCTACCACATGTCGTACTCACATGCCATCAAGTGCTTTCAACATACAGGTTTAGGACCAATCAACTACGTTGATAAACAATATAGTGTTGCTGCATACTTAAACACCTATAGTGGACAATTGCAGCCAGTGGGTGCTGAGCATTATTGGCTGCCGGAACCAATTAAAATGGTATGTAACAAGGAGTTTTTGTGTTAGCGGCATGTGCAAAAAAATGTGTATACAGAACTAAATGGATGTTGGTGATACCGTTAATGCGCGCAAATGTGGTATATACTCGCAAATAGGACACGACCGTCGAAAATGTCCTTCATCTGGTTTGGATGGCGGTGGTAATCCAGCTCCTGGTGGAAGTTCATCTAATGTGCCCAACTATCAAGGATAGTACACACCATAAATGAATCTAAATAGTTATGCTCTTGTGGAAAATTGTCCATCTACCACATGTCGTGCTCACATGCCATCAAGTGCTTTCAACATACATGTTTAGGACCAACCAACTACGTTGATAAACAATATAATGTTGCTGCATACTTAAACACCTATAGTGGGCAATTGCAGCCAGTGGGTGCTGAGCATTATTGGTTGCTGGAACCAATTAAAATGGTATGTAACAAGGAGTTTTTGTGTTAGCGGCATGTGCAAAAAAAATGCGTATACGGAACCAAACGGATGTTGGTGATACCGTTCATACGCGCAAATGTGGTATATGCTCGCAAATAGGACATGACCGTCAAAAATGTCCTTCATCTAGTTTGAGTGGCGGTGGTAATCCAGCTCCTGGTGGAAGTTCATCTAATATGCCCAACTATCAAGGATACACGTAGTGTTTTGTTTCCGTCATGTGGTTGTAATAAGTGTATGTACTTGTTTATGTTGCAAAATGTATCAAATAAAATTATGTTTCCATTGCTTTTAAATCTTATTGATATTTAACATTATCAGTGAGCAAATTAATGAATTTCTCCCTCCCGTTCATGTTATAAAAATAGTATTGGATTAAAAAATCAAACTTATTACATTGACTTTCGAATTTCAATATTGCCAGCATTACGTTGAAGGCTAAAATTATTAGAAAACTACATTGTCGGAGGAGGAAGATGTTTTATAATTATGTGAGTATATATATATATATATATAGTCCTAGTCCCGTATGTAATAGGATAGCGCGGATAAATACTACGTTATGTATGTTGTCTTGTCGACCTGAAAAGCTGCCCGCCTGCAAAAGCTATATTGTACCTGAAAGAATCTTTAACACGCGAAGCATAGCGCAGTTAAATACTACGTTATGTGTGTTGTATTGTCGACTTAAAAAGTTGTCCGCCTGCAAAAGTTATATTGTACCCGAAAGAAACTTTAAACGCGAAGCATAGCGCGGCTCAATACTACGTTATGTGTGTTGCCTTGCCTATAAATAACTAGCACATTTTAGTTATTATTTGCTCTTAACCAAAACAAATAGCAAAACTTTCCATAAAAGCAAGATTTTTTTTGCATTAAAAAATGTCTGGACGCAATTACCAACGAATGTGCTATTGTGGCAAACGTTGTATAGTGAAGGAATGTTGGTACGATGGTCATGTTGGGCGCAAATACTGGATGTGTGTAAACATGTTTGGAGGCAATGACATAAATTATTGCAATTTTGAGGTATGGTATGATGAACCTATTAAGCAGGAATGCTGCAAACAATCTTTGCAGTATATTTGGGATATGAACTGTGAATACCAACGCCGTGAGTCTGAAATGAAACGAGAAATTGCGGCATTACAGGAGAAACTAAAAGAGGCGGAAGAAGAATTAGGTTGTTGGAGAAATTTAAGTGGTTGGAGCAGAGAATACGAGGCGGTAGTGACCTTACAATGACATGTATGTGTTGAGTGTAGTATTTTATCTTTATGCTTTCTGTGTCATGTGTTTCATTAGTTGTACTGAATTTAAATTATGTTAAGTTGCTATGCTTATGTTTGTGTTGTAGTATTATGTGTGTTGTCTTGTCGACCTAAAAAGTTATTTGCCTATTGTACCCGAAAGAATCTTTAACATGTGATGCAAAACGCGTTAAATACTACATTATGTGTGTTGTCTTGTTGACCTGAAAAGCCTGCAAAAGTTGTATCGTACCCGAAAGAATCTTTAACACGCAAAACATAGGGCAATTAAATATTATGTTATGTGTGTTGCCTTGCCTATAAATAATAGTGCACTTTAGTTATTGTTTGTGCTTAACCAAAATAAATAGCAAAACTTTCCATAAAAGCAGGGTTTTTTTTCATTAAAAAATGTCTCGATGCAATGACCAACCAATGTGCTATTGTGGAAAACATTGTATGATGAAGTCATGTTGGTCCAATGGTCATGTTGTGCGAAGATACTAGATGTGTGTAAATAGGTATGAAGGCAATGACGAAAATTATTATAATTTTGAAGAATGATATGATGAACCCATTAAGAAGGAAGGCTACAAAAAATCTTTGCAGTATATTTGGAATATGAACTGTGAATACCAACGCCATGAGTCTGAAATGAAAAGAGAAATTGCGGCATTGAAGGAGAAACTAAAATAGGCGGAAGAAGAATAGGTTGGAAGAGAAATTTAAGTGGTTGAAGAAGAGAATAATGGGCGATAGTGACTAAACAAACACATGTATGTGTTGAGTGTAGTATTTTATCTTTATGTTTTCCGTGTCATGTATTTTCACTAGTTGTACTGAATTTAAATTATGTTAAGTTTCTATTTCTGTGTTTGTGTTGTATTATTAAAATAATGAAGAATTGGCGACATAAAACATAATGCGCATATAATGTAAACAATAAAAATTGTTGCTATTATTTACATAAAATACAAAAAAATCAATGCGTCCCACAGCCTGTGTGCTTCTATGAAGTCGTTGGCCTGAGGCGCATTCCATCCCGCTCGGCTACGCTATCAGGATCATCCTCATCATGTCGCCTCTTTATCGCAGGATGCGCTGCAACATGATCGTCACTAGTGCTGGCAGGCTCGGTAGAAGAGGTCGTTGGTCCAGCAGTAACCTACAAAAGAATAAGTTATTTCATTATATTAAAATATATATTAGTAATGTACGTGTTAAATACAAAAATTTAAATTGTCTTACCATGGTCTCGCCGGGCTCCTAAATATAATCATCCGTCGCAACCAGGTCAACATCGCACAAAGTGGCCTCCGTGATGGGCGAGGGTGAAGCCTTAATAAGAAAAAATAAAGATATTTATGGCTAATCAATGAGATAAAAATAAATTTAAATTTAATACTACAAACATACCTGCGCCTGTGAAAGATCCCCAGCACCCCTCAATGATAAGCCTTAACTCAGCCAGCGCCCACTATCCGCATCTCAGGTCGGCCGATCATCAGCACCGATCAATGGGCTTGGAAAGTGCTTATCCCAATCCTCTCGTGTAATGCTCGTGCCCGTGATCAACAATGGATCTGACGGGTTGTGATGACCCAAAAGGTCATCCTAAGTAATTCCAGCTAAATCTGTGTTCCGAGGCCCCGAAAGCCTCCGTTAATCTCACTTCGATATACGTGCACAGCTCGGGGCAGGTAGCAGGGAAGCTTCCATGTGAAAATTTGAGGAAAAAATGGGATTTTTGAATTGAATAATTGAATAAAGTTGACTTTGGTCAACGTTTTTGGTAAACGGACCCAGACCCGTGATGTGACGGTCCCGGAGGGTCCGTAGGAAAATATGGGACTTGGGCGTATACCCGGAATCGAATTCCGAGGTCCCCAACCCGAGAAATGAATTTTTAAAGAAAACTGTTTGCGGGAAATAATAAAGGATTTTAAAAATGAGTAATTATGTGAAAGCCATGTTACCGGGCCCGTATTACGGTTCCGGAGCCCGGAACAGGTTTATTATATGTTATTTGTCCTATATGTGAAATTTGGTGTAAAACGGACTTGATTTGACGGGTTTCGTATCAAATGAGAGATTTAGAGTTAGTAAAGTTTTGAGGATGTCCATAAAACTTGAACTTTGGTTAGGAATGTGATTTTATTCTACCGAGGTCCGAATGCAATTCCGAGGCCGGGAATAGTTCCGCTATGTTATTTATGACTTGTCTGTAAAATTTGAAGTCGTTCCGAGTTGTATGGGTCGGTTCGGCGCATCGTTATAGAACTCTAGAATTTCAAAGTTCTTAAGTTTTGAATTCAGGGGTTTTGGAGGGTGATTTTGAGTTTTAGCGTTGTGTTGAGTGTTCCGTGGGCTCGAGCAAGTCCGTTTAATGATTTGGGACTTGTTGGTATATTTGGACGGGGGCTCGGGTGGGCCCAGGTGCCTCCCGGACCCCGCACGAGGCCAAAAACCAACAAAAATCACTGCTGGTGCACAGCAGCTGGTGTGACCGCAGGTGCGGTTTCCCAGCCGCAGGAGCGGGACCGTTGGTATGGCTCCCAACTCCGCATGTGCGAGACCAGGGTCCCAGGCTCTTTTCCGCAGGGGCGATCAATTTCTCGCAGGCGCGAGACCGCACCTGCGGTCCTAAGGTCGCAGGTGCGGAAACCCCTGTTGGCAGCCCCTCTTAAATGTCCAAAATTTCGGGTTTTCTTCATTTTATCCACCATCAACCTCCATTAGAGAGCATCCAAGTTTGGGCAGCACCTCCCACGACCACCCACTGTAAGAGGTAAGTTAAACCCCATAAACTTCTAGTTTTAACATTAATTTCTAGTTAAATTCACTACTAAATCATCTAAAAATCATAGAATTAGGTAGTAATTTTAGGGTTGTTGAGGATTTTTTGACTTCCCATTTTAGGCCATGAATTCTTGTATAAATCACATAACTTCGATCCGTAGACTCCGGGTAATTGATTCCTTCATGAATTTTCGAAAATCTGAACGCGGGCCTGGGGTCGGATTTTAGTATTCTTGGAAGAATAGTAAGAAATGTATAATTAGGCTCGGAAATAGGTTTATTGAGTATTTATTGATGTTAATAAATCCATTATGTCTAGATATTACCGATTCGAAGTTAGATTCGAGAGGGAAGGCTGTGATTGAGGCTTGACTTGCATTTTGGAGACGAGGTAAGTGTTTGGCCTAACCTCAGCTTGAGGGATTAGGCATAGTGTCTTATTTTCTATGTGTAACTCATGTCCAACGTATAGGCGTGGTGACGAGTGCCTATATGTTGCGGTCAAGCATGCCCGTGAGTCAATTGTGATGAAACTTACTGTGTTCTTAATATTCCCCGCACTATGAGTAATTGGTGAATTAGTAGTGATACCTTGATGTTGTTTCATGACGTGGGGAGTTATTGAGTTATTTGTTTCAGTTGAGGCTTACACTGTGAAATTGTATTTCTGATGCGAGGTTGGTTATAGATGAGACCCTTGTCGGGCATTTGTTGAGTTTGTAATTGATGATTTCTCCTTGCCGGGACAATAGAACTTTATTGAGTATTTCCATGCACTTGAGACTTCTTAGTGTTGACTTTCACATTATATTGTTGCTTCGTTTTATTATTTGTCGCACGAGGGGACATGCCGTGTTGATCATTGATTATTTATATGCACGAGGGGACATTCCGTGTCGAGTGATTGNGTTATTATATACGCACGAGGGGACATTCCGTGCCGAGTGATTGTGAGGCTAAGCACGAGGGGACATGCCGTGCCTTTTGCTGTTCATTATCTGTTTGAGGAGTTAAATTCCTGCCTTTATTTTTACATTTCAGTTATTACCCTGTTCTACCGTGCTAGCATTTTGTTGCCCCTTTTACCCCCAGCATGTTCTCCCCGTATCTGTCTTACTTGCTTATTTCCGTCGACATTTTTCCTGTTATTATATAAAATTGCACAGGTAAATGTATTTTTGTCGGTCTTAGCCTCGTCACTACCTCGCCGAGGTTAGGCTCGACACTTACTCAGTACATGGGGTTGGTTGTACTGATGCTACACCTGCACTTATTTATGTTGTGCAGACTACGCAGTCGGACCCGGTGATCGCTGACGGTCGGAGCATCCCATCAGTTCATACAGGAGACATCGAGGTAGACCCGCAGACGTTCGTGGGCCTTGGCGTCACCCTCTACTCTTCACTTTTAGCTCTATCTTACTTTGTATTTCAAAGACAGTCCTATGTACTTATTTTCAGACCTTTGTTTTAGTAATCTCTTAGTCAGTTCGTGAGTATGTGACACCAGTTCTGGGATTTGTATATGGGTTTTATTTCGAAATTGCTATGTTATATTTTGGTTATTTGTCAACCTTCACATTGTGGGCCATCGATGCCTTTGTTACCTTGTTCGTTTTAGTTGTTAATGAGTTTTATTTAGTTCAAACGTTGGCTTTTCTAGCGGGTTCACCATTAGTCGCAGTCATGGCCCGAAAGTGGGATTTCGGGTCGTGACAAGTTGGTATCAGAGCCCTAGGTTGCTTAGGTCTCACAACTCACGGACAAACTTGGTAGAGTCTGAGGGATCGGTACGGAGACGTGTGTACTTATCCCCCAGAGGCTGCAAAGTTAGGAATAACTTCACATCTTTCATTCTCTGTCGTGCCAGTTGGAAATCTGAATACTAATTGAGTCTCTATTATACTCTCTCGCAGATGGTGAGAAAGCGCGCTTCCTCATCGACCGACCAGCAGCCTAATTCTCCTATTGCAGCTCCTACGAGGGGCCGAGGCAGAACTAGAGCAGCAGCTCCGGTAGAGGACCCACATGTAGACTTTGCCGGTGAGGTTCCTACTCAGACAATTCCGGTTGGACCAGCTCAGGTCCCAGAGGGGTTCATTGCCACCCCAGTGCTTCAGGATGCTCTTGTCCTCTTAGTGGGACTCATGGAGAGTGTAGCTCAGACCGGTCTTCTTCCTACTGCACCATCTGGATCTCAGGCTGAGGGAGGGGCCCAGACTCCTGCTATTCATACGCCAAAGCAGTTTGCCACTCAGTTCCAGACTCTGGCACCTCAGACGGCCGGAGTAGTTCAGTCGGGTATTGTGGAACCCGCAGTTGAGGGAGCAGCCATGTCAGCAGACGCTTTGTGGAGGTTGGATCGGTTCACGAAGTTATTCACTACTACATTTACCGGTGCACCATCAGAGGATCCCCAGGATTATTTAGACAGTTGTTACGAGGTTCTTCGGAACATGGGCATTGTGGAGTCCAATGGAGTTAATTTTGGTACATTTC
>ML281902.1:41507-51508 GCA_005239495.1 Nicotiana undulata | reverse complement strand
AACATGTAACAATTAAGACAATAATCAAATAAGTGGGGAACGGGAAAGGGGATCATGTTTAACGAACAATTTGGTTGGTGCATAGATACTTGTCACCACACCTATACACCAAACCCATGCGATTCACGTAGAAAACAAGTGGGGAGTCCTATTTCCTCAAGCTAAAGTTAGGCCAAACACTTACCTCAATTCCGCAGGCCACTCACTGCTCAACTATAACTTTTTCTTTTAAATTCACCGCTAACGTGCTCGAATCTAATCAAAATTAACTTAATATTATTAACTAATGCTAAAGTAACTAACTTTATTGAAAAATATATTTATTCCTAAGTTTTCTCAAAAAACGTGAAAACCCGACCCCGGGCCCGCTTGGTCTAAACTCGGGGTTCGGACCAATTTACGATTACACATTCACCCACGAACCCAAATATGCTATTAGTTTTGAAATCCGACCTTAATTTGATATAAAAATTTCTATATTTGCAAAACTCCCTAATTTTACCCAATCGCAGGAGAAAGAGTGCAATCGCACAGGGTAAGGAAAAATTAAAGTTGTGCTATCGCGAGAGAAAGAGTGCAATCGCACAAGGTAAGAAAAAATTAAAACAGTGCTATCGCGGGAGAAAGAGTTCAATCGCACAGGGTAAGGAAAAATTAAAGTTGTGTTATCGCGGGAGAAAGAGTGCAATCACACAGGGTAAGGAATAATTAAAGTTGTGCTATCGCGGGAGAAAGAGTGCAATCGCACAGTACAGTTTTTGGGGACCCTGAGCTTGCACTGTGCGATCGCGGATAAAGCCATGAGATCGCACAGGGTTCCAAACAGGCCTTCTAAATTTACTTTGTGCTATCGCGGACTTTCATATGCGATCACACAGAGCAATTGCCTGGACACCTGAAAACTTAAAACCAACAATTACTTCAAGTGCAAAAACATCCCGTGGCCTACCCGAAACTCACCCGAGCCCTCGAGGCTCCAAAAAAATCATGCACACAAGTCTAAAAATATCATACGGACTTGCTCGTGCGATAAAATCACGAAAATAACATGTAAATCTATGAATTAAACCTCAAAACTCATCATTTTCAACAAGAACTCTTAAAGTTCATAATTTCTCAACCGGATGTCCGAATCACGTCAAACGAACTCCATTTTTTACCAAATTTCACATTTAACCACTAAATATCATAACAAAGCTGTGTTGGGCCCCGGAACCAAAATACGGGCCCGATACCAATGATTTTTAGCATTATTTCTTTTCTTTAATTCATGAACATTTCAGCAAAACAATTTCTTTCAAAAATTGATTTCTAAGGCTTAGGACCTCGGAATTCATTTCCGGGCATACGCCCGAGTCCCATATTTTACTGCGGACCTCCCGGGATCATCGGAACACAGATCCTGGTTCGTTTACTCAAAATGTTGACCAAAATCAACTTTTATCAAATTTAAATTCTAAAAATCACTATTTCTTCTATATTCACGTAAAAGCTTTCCGGTTTCACGCCCGGACTGCGCACACAAATCGAGGTATTTCGATTTAGTCTTTTATGGTTATTTTGCATGGAACGGAGTCTAATTTTATAAAATGACCCCTTGGGTCATCACAGTATGTGACACCAAAGAAAGCACAATTAAAAGCTAACGGACTTTAGCCAAACAATTCACAATGAAAATAAAGAGAAAACACGAAATAAAATAAAGCACACAAAGAAACTAGAATTAAACTTAATATGAACTAATATCAAGTTAATATAGTTAAGATTTTAGGTTACGACAAATTGGAGAGAAAGAAAGAAAATACAAAACTAGACACTTCTTCAAATTTTTGGTCATATTCGCAAAATTGGACATATTTGTAAAACTGGCCAGATTTGCAAAGAATGGTCAAATCTATAATTCTAGACAGGTTCACAAAAGCTGCCAAGGTTACAGACCGTTGGTAATCCACTTGAGCAAACCAACCATGCGATATATGAAACTATTCCAAACTTCTTTAGAGTAAGCTAAACAATGCAGCTTTAGTTGTCATAAGACTGCAACAATCCGCAGTTTGAAGTTTCCTAGGAATGAATCTCTTAAACTGAATCAACTTAAACCATTTGTAGTTCAACTGTGCACACAATCTTCTTTGAACTTTGCAGAACCCCTTCCAGATTAGTCTCAACTCCCTGATGTTTCTAAGCCAACTACTTCAATAATTGGCTAAGTGGAGTCCCCAAATCGGCTCAAACAATGCAAAATAAGGTGCACCAGTCCTATTTTGCAATTTCAGCAACTCTAAAGTGCAGACAAAGTGTAGAAGTTTGGCTTTTTTTTTTAACTGCGCATCAATATATTCTCAAAGTTGTCCTGAACTCTCTAACCATAAACAGAGACACTGCAGCAAGCAATTATGCAATAGTGCAGAAACAAGCTCAAATATGTAGAAGTTGCAGCTCCAATAGGGAAAAATATTAATTGTGCCTAAAACCAAATCAACAAAGATCCGGATTACAAGTTTCAACTCAAGTTTTCAGACCAAAGAACCTCAGAAACAAACTGGTATAAACGAGTGCAAACATGGTGCAATTGGAACAACAAACTTGCTTAAATAATGCAGAAACAGTGCTGAAAAAACAGCTCAAACTGTTCAGTATTTCAGCAGCTTAATTGAATATCAAACAACAACTGATTGTTAAAATTTCTTCTGGTGTTCTTCAGAGAAGAGGCAGGAGCAACAATACAAAATTCTGCAGATTTTCAATTGTCCTACTGAGTTCGGGTAAAAGCGGCAACGAATACAAACTTAGAAGTTCAATCCCTAATAATCAGTTCAAACTCAGAAACCAACTTGTAATCTCAATTTTAACTACCACAATTTTAGTTCAAATTCTTGTTCGACAAAGTCTTAGAAGAAGAAGCGTAGAAAATGCAGCTCAAAACAAAAATTCAATTTCTAGAACAGTTGTCCACAAGCTTCAGAAATCAACACCCAACTTAGCCAAAGCTACTGATTTCCCAACTCAAAAGGTTGTCTAAAGCTGCAATTTCAAAGTTAAACAATGTTCACTTCAGCAAATTTTGACCTTGACAAAGTTTTATCCAAGCTGACGCCTTTCTTCAAGCTCAAGAATGAGTCTCAAGTTCCCTCCTCAAATTCAAACTAAAAATTTAAACTAAAGCAGATGCTAAAAACTAGTTTGAGACTGAGTTTCAATCATCTAACATTTTTGCAAAACTTCAAATATCAAAATGTTGGGCAGTAGCTTTCACAAACAAGAGCACTCAATTCAGCAATGGGAAAATTTCAGCAGATTTTTGAACCAAAATCACACTAGAATTTCAAGAAGATATTCAGTTCACAGTAGCATCACGCACACAAATTGTAACGACCCGGCCAATAATTATTAGAATTTAAGTTCCATTCAGCGGTATAAGGCCTTGAGTGACTTAATATTATGTATATCGGCTAATGTGCATGGTTGAATTCAATTACCGTATGATTCAAAGCCAAATCGGAAGAAGGATTCAAGTTTTGGAAGCTTAAGCGGTAAGAGTTGACCGGAATTTGACTTTTGCGTAAACGGCTGCGGAATGGGTTTTAGATGATTTCAACAACTTTGTATGGAGATTTTGGACTTAGGCGTGCGTCCGGAATTGGATTTGGAGGTCCGTAGGAGGATTTGAAGCATTTCGGCGAAAGTTGAATAAGTTGAAGTTGGGAAGGTGGAGAGGTTTGACCGATAGTTTACTTTGGTGATACCATGGTCGGAATGCGTTTTCGAGAGATGGAACAACTCCGTTATATCAATTGGGACTTGTCTAAAAAAATTGCGCCATTCCGGGTTGAATTGATAGGGTTCGACACGAGTTTTATCAGTTGGAAGATTTGAAAGGTCATAAGCTCGATTCATGGTAAGATTTGTAGTTTCCTCCTTGTTTGATGTGGTTTGAGTCCTCGAGCAGGTCCGTGTTAGGTCATTGAACTTATTGGTATGTTCGGACGAGGTTCCGAGGGGCTCGGGTGAGTTTCAGATAGGTTTGGGTTGTGTTGCGCTCGTTTTTTATGTTTCGGCGTTGTTTCTTCAAGCATAAATGGTACCACATTAAGAAAATTATCTCCAATTTCTATTTTTATTGAATCATTAGATCCTTATCATAATTACGGAGCTATAGTAAAAAGAATCATCAAATTTGAACATTGTATGAGGAAGTTATGCTCATTTTAGTGTCGGAGAAGAGAGCTGGTGCTGGTGCTTCGCAGATGCGAAGTTGGGTCCGCACCTGCGGAGCCGCGGGAGCGAAAAATGGTCTGCAAAAGTGGAAATGACAGTTGGAAATGCGCAGGTGCGGATAATATTGTCGCAAATGCGAAAATCCCCGAGTATTAAAAAATCAAACCGCGTCATTTTAGTATTTTGAGCATATCTTGTGTTCTAGAGCTCCGATTGAGGTGATTTTTGCGGCGCTCAACTCGTCATTTCATGGGAGTCAGCATCTAAGTATAATTTTTGTATTTTAATATGGTTACAGAAGTTATTTATTTGAATTAATCCATATTTTGATTGGAGAATTGGGGAGTTTATCCAAAAACTTTTCTAAAGAGTATAATTAGGTTTGGACATCGATTTGGTATCAGAATTTGATGAAATTAGTATGGTTGAACTTGTAATTTAATGGATGTTTGAGTTTTATAAATTTTGTCGGGTTTCGAGGTGCGGGCCTGGGGGGTCGACTTTTGGGTTAATTTTTAGATTTTTGTAAAGATTTAAACTTTATGATCCGAAATAGTTTCTGATAAGTTTTATTTGTGCTTTGAAGTTATTTTAGTTGGATTTGAGCCATCCGAAGGTCTTTTCACCTGGGAAGTTCATTTTAGAGTACCGGTTTGTCATCTTTGAGGAAGTATCTTGCCTAACCTTGTGTGGAGAAACTACCCCTTAGGATTTACGTCTTCTATGTTGATTGTAGTCCGTGTATGCGAGGTGGCGAGTGCGTGCTCGGACTTATTTGTGGGAAGTTCGTATTTTAGGATTCTTAGGTCCTTATATTCATCGTATATTAAGTTGTTCTTGATACGTTAGAGTTCATATTTGCTTGTTTCACCTCTACATGCTTTGATTAGAGATAATTGCTTTAGGATTCACCCTTACTGTCTACTTGACCCTGATTTGACTTAACTGAAGATTTTACCTCTTCTAACGTCATGCTATATTTTCATAACTACTTATCTTTAATTGAAATTATTATTATCTCATCCTATAATTGTTTATTCTTAATTGGAGTTATGATCATCTTTTGCTGCTTACCCTCACTTGAATTGTTGAATATTTCTATTAATTGCTCAACCTCAAAAAGAGTTCAGATAACCTATATCTTAGTTGGCTTGCCTTTATTTGGAACTATATGACTCGTGTTGGCTTCTTATTGTTGACTTGAATATTGTGGAGTCGTTGCTACATTTTTGTGCCACCTTGTTAAGCCGTTCTCCTCGTGCCTAGCATTCTTTACTGTGGTTATTCCTTGTGAATGAGTTCCACTGTTCTTTATGATTTAAAGTTCTTGATTTGATTTACTCGTCGTACTTTGCATTACTGTCATTGTTGCTTTTGTACTTGTTGTGCTGATGTACAAGGTTCTCTCGTGCTATAGTTGTTATCTATGTTGGTTGCGCTTCATATTTAAATTGGGACTATGAAAAGATATTCCGGGAGACCCCCTTGCACTGCATATTTACTTTGGGATTACGGAACAATATTCCAGTAGATCCCCCAGCACTGGATATTTATTTTGGGACTACAGACATATTTCAGGAGATCCCCCTGTCTTGCATATTTACTTTGGGACTATGGACGTATTCCGGGAGATCCCTCCATTACTTTATATATATTTTGGGACTACGGACGTAATCTAGGAGATCCCTCTGTACTGCATAATTAATTCGGGACTACGGGACAGTATCCCAGTGGATTTCCTTGTTGTTTTATCTGTGTTCGGAGTTGCTAATCTTCTATGCTTAGGTGTCACAGGGTGACTTATACTCGAAGGATATGTACTTGAAAAGTTTATATTTAAAAAGTATTTATCTTGGAGGAACTATGTTTGAATGATATTTATTTGAAAGAGTTATATTTGAAAAGCACTTATCTTGAAAGAACTATGTTTGAAGGATATTTATTTGAAAAGCTTATATTTGAAAAGTATTGATCTTGGAAGAACTATGTTTGAATGATATTTATTTGAAAAGTTTGTATTTGAAAGATTTTTATCTTAAAAATTAAAGGATATTTATTTAAAGAAAGTATATTTCAAAAAACAAAAAAGAACTTTCTTATTGGAAAGGATTATATTCTAAAGACCTCAATTTAAAAACTTACAGGTGAAAGTTTAAACTTGAAGGATATTGACTAATTTATTGGAATTTGTTGGCTGAGACCTGATGTGAAAACTATTGCAGTTGCTGAGTTACTATTTGCCTTTACTCTATTGTGGTTTTTCGGATTTGGGTTGTGTTTTCGTTCATTCTTTTGTGTCTTATTATGGTATTCCGTTATTACTTGTTGTTTTCCTTCCTTATTACAATTTCTATATCGTTAGTCATGTCGCGTAGTCCTTAGATAGATGTCATGTTCTGTCATCCCTATACTTATGCTTGTTCAGTTTATAAGACTAGTGGGTGTCTTGACTAGTCCTCGTCACTACTTCACTGAGGTTAGTCTCGAAACTTACTGGGCACCGCTGTGGTGTGCTCATACTACACTTCTACATATTTTGTAAAGATTCAGGTATTAATCGTTAGTAGTTGTGCGGATCCTTGCTGAGAAGACTCAAGGTAAACTTGTCTCTGCGTTCGCAGGCATCAGAGTCACCTTCTTACCTTGTATTAAAACCGTTTTACTCATTTCCAAACAATTGTATTAGGACGTTGTAGCAACTCTGTAGAACTTATGACTTGTACTACCGGTTTTGAGAAATTTTAAATTATGTAAAGATTTCTATATAGAGACTGTTAGATTTCCTTTATATTGTTGTTATTAGTAAATGTTAGGATTACCTAGTCCCTAAGACTAGGTTCCATCACGATACCGAACGGAGGGAAATTTTGGTCGGGACAAGTTGGTATAAGAGCTCTAGGTTCATATGTGCTACGAATCTTAAGCGAGTTTAGTAGAGTCTTGCGGATCGGTACAGAGACGTCTATACTTATCTTCAAGAGGCTACAGAACTATTAGGACAATTTCACTTCCTTCATTCCTATCGTGCGTTCATTGATCTTGAAGTTTCAAATTTTATCACTCCATTCTCTCACAAATGGTGAGGAGACGAGCTGCGCTTCCTGATGATGTTACCCTGGGAGCAGATGTCGCCAGGTTCAGAGACAGAGGCTGACGAGGAGCACGAGCTGCAACTAGGGCACCTCCCAGAGCAGCAGTTTGGGAGCTTCCAGTAGTTCCAATTGAGGGGCAGGTACCGGAGGCGCATGTTGTTACCCCCGAACTTCAGGAGACTTTAGCACAGTTTCTGATCATATTTGGTACATTGGCTCAAGCGGGGTTATTTCCGCTTGCACCAGTTACCTCACAGATCGGGGGAGGAGCCTAGACTCCCGCCGCCCACACTCTAGAGCAGCGAGTTCATGTTGGTCAGGTTCCAGGTGTCATGTTGACACAACTAGTGGTTCCAGTTCAACTCATGGTCAAAGCAGCAGCATCCGAGGAACGACAACTTAAATTTGCAAGGTTCAAGAGATATAACCCTCCTACTTTCAACGGTTTGGCTTTAGATAATGCCCAGACTTTCTTGGAAGAGTGTCACCGCATTATTCAGACTATGGGTATTGTGGAGGTGAGCGGGGTTGCTTTTGTTACGTTTTAGCTCAGGGGGGCGGCTTATGAGTTGTGGCGGGCATATGATTTGGGTAGTCCGGCTGAGTCAGCTTCACTCACATAGGTTCAGTTTTCAGAGATGTTCCTGAGAGAGTTTGTACCTCAGTCCTTTCGAGATGCATGGCACGCAGAGTTTGAACAGCTGCGCTAGGGCACTATATCAGTATTAGAGTATGCCTTCAGATTCAGTGATTTGGCTAGACATGCACCTGCCTTGGTCGCTTCAGTTAAAGGGTGAGTCCGTAGATTCATTGAGGGGATCAGGCATGATATTCGGTTCAACATGGCTCGAGAGTTGGAGTCATATGTTTTGTCTCAATAGGTGGTAGGGATCGCTTGTTGGTTAGAGGGCATGTGGGACTGGGAGCGAGAAGACAGACGAGATCATGAGAGATAGTGTAATGACCCGGTCTGTCGTTACGTAGAACCTGCATTATAATTGTTGTTATTGACTTGTTATAGATGGGTTATACTGTTATTGATGTGTTAGAGTTGGTAGGCTTGAAATCAGAATGGTTGTAGTGAGAGTTTAGTCATTCAGTCTTTAAAACTAGCCTTGAAATGGGAAAAGTCAACTGAGAGTTGACTTATTGGTAAACGACCTCGACATGCAAATTGTATGGCTTGGATAGCTTCGTTGGGTGATTTGGGACTTGGGAGTGTGTCCGGAATAATTTTGTGATGTCCGGTATAGAATTAGACTTGAATTGGCAAAAGTTAGTTTTTGGCGATTCCGATCGGCAGTGGAAAATAGGATATCGGGGTCGGAATAAAATTCTGACAGTTGGAACATCATCGTAATGTCGTTTTGGACTTGTCTGCAAAATTTCAGGTCAAACGAAGTTGATTTGGATAGTTTCGGCATCATTGGTGAATTTTAAAAATATCAAAGTTCTTAGGCTTGAACGCGATGTAAAATTGGTGTTTTGATGTTTAGTTAGTGTTTTGAGAGTGCAAGTAAGTTTGAATGATCATTTATGACGTGTTGGTATAATTGGTTGAGGTCCCGAGGGGCTCGGGATGGATTTCAGATGAATAACGGGAAGTTCGAAATTGGGAATTTGTAGCAAATAGCTGCTGATGCTTTTCTTCTGTGATTTCCGCACCTGCGGATGTTTGATCACAAGTGCGGGGCTGCAGGAGCGGCAAAATGCACGCAGGTGCAAAGTTGGGTGAGATGAGGGAATTCCGCAGGTGCGAGGTACTTTCCGCACCTGTGAAGCCGTAGATGCGGAAGGACAAGCGTAGGTGCGGAGGCCGGGTTTTGGGGATTCTCCGCAGATGCGGACCTGGGACCGCAGGTGCGCTAAAGTGGCCGCAGGCGCGGAACCACTGTTAAGAAATATAAAATAAACCCTCCGTGACTTCAACCTTATTTTTCACCATTGTTGGACGGAAAAAAGCTTTTGGGGACGATTTTGAAGAGGGAAATCCTTGTTCTTCATAGAGGTAAGTATTTTGATCATTAAAACTCGATTATGGATGATTATAGAACATAAAACCAGTGTAAATTCATGGAAAATCAGTAGAAAAATTGGGTTTTAGGGCTTGAGATTATGAGACCTTTAAGGGTCGATTTGAGGGGTCAAACGAACTCCGATTTTAGTGTTCTTTATATGTACGGACTCGAGAGAGGACGAAAAACACTTTTGTATAAAAACTTCTGAGTTTCAGGACGCGGGCCCAGGAGTCAGGTTTTGACCGAATTCGGATTTTTTAGCTAAATTTGATATCTTTCGATTGGAATTCGTTCCTTAAGCATATATTGATGATAAAAATCTGAACTTGATAGATTTGGAGCCTTCGGAAGTGGATTCGATAGGCAAGCGTGTTGCGGAATAGTTTCGGGCTAGTTTTGAGGTTAGTAATGTCTTTAAATCTTGTCCTGAGGGTATGAAACCCCGGACTATGCACCCTTTCACGGGTTTTGAAATGCAAAGGTTGAAACTTTGGAGAAACATTCCCTATTTAGGCGACTATTGAGTTGCGAAACCGATTTTTAAGCTTTTGCTTAATTAGTATTATTTTATTATGATATGATTTGGGCTGTAAGCCGTGTTTGGGGCCTAGTGTCGATCTGTTTACCCCTTGGGGGACTGTTTTACTGTGTTTCCTCACTTGATATGTTGTGA
>ML281902.1:0-41308 GCA_005239495.1 Nicotiana undulata | reverse complement strand
TTATTATTGCGCTTGGGCTGTAGGAGCCCCTCCGGAGTCTATAACACACCCCCAGTGAGCGTCGGTACCGATTGAGTGATGATGATACTGAGTGATGATGATACTGAGTGATGATGATACTGAGTGATGATTTTTACTGAGTGATTGAGAGAGTGCCTGAGGGGCAACTATTACGGGAAATGATTTTGGCCCGAAGGCCAGATTTATGATGATTTTTCTAAGTTTTCGAATTATGAATTACTTCGTTTTCAAACTGGCCTTTACTGAGAACTTTACTGAGATATACTGATATTACACATGTTTTCAAAGGTTTTCTGGAAACTGATATCGAATTTATTATTTGATAAATACTACATGGTGACTTGGTGTTTTACTGGTTTTGTGGAATTGTGTATATGTACTGTGTGTTTATATTACTCAGACTGTGATTTATTTTCATTGCTACTGAGTTGGCGTACTCATAAAGACTCCCTGTGCCTCTGTGCACAGATCCAGGTACTAGCTCGCAGCAGTAGCTGACGCAGGTTCGATAGCAGCATTTCACGGGATTTCGAGGTAGTTGTCCAGCGTCCACAACTTCTCCATTTCCCTTCCTTATTTAGCTTTAGCATTTGATTCAGAGATATATATATTATAGTGTTAGCAGAGTTAGATTTATTTATTCTTAGATGCTCATGACTATTGACTCCAGTTCTGGAGGTTGTTTAGAGTTGTTTAGTTCATGGTTGGGGGCGTTAGACTTATATAATTTATTTCTTTATTATGACTGTTGTTTATTGTTATAATGTGCACTGTTATAATCGAACAAATGCGTAGTAAATTGTTGGTTGGTTAGCCTAGTTCCACGATAGGCGCTATCACGACCTGTTAGGATTTGGGGTCGTGACAAGTTGCCACTGCAGCTCAGGCCGGGGGAGGCAATCAAACTCCAGCTGCCCGGACACCTGAGCAGGTTGTACGGGGTATTCAGGTACCAGGAGCAGCCCCAGTTCAGCTGGTTGCTCCAGCTCAAGATTTTTTTGTCACTGTTATGCCTGAGGATGAGCAACGCAGGTTGGAGAGGTTCAGCAGACTTAAGCCTCCGACCTTCAGTGGCACAGAGGGTGAGGACGCCTAAGGTTTTCTTGATAAATGTTAGAGTATGCTTCGTACTGCGGGTATTTTAGAGACCAGCGGAGTTTCATTTGCTACTTATCAGTTTGCTGGTGCTGCATTTAATTGGTAGGAATCATTTGAGAGGCGTAGGCCGGTTGATTCAGCACCTCTCACCTGGCAGCAGTTCTCCACGATCTTTTTGGAGAAATATGTTCCTCAGTCCCACAGAGAGGAGCAGCGTAGGCAGTTTGAGCAGCTGCGCCAGGGAGAATTATCAGTCACCCAGTACGAGATGAGGTTTTCTGAGTTAGCCAGACATGCGTCTGAGATTGTCCCTACTGACAGGGATAGGATTAGGAGGTTTGTAGATGGTCTCTCGTATCAGCTTCGGATTTTGATGACCAGAGAGAGGGTGTCTGGAGCTACATTTGAGTAGGTTGTTGACATTTCTCGGGACATCGAGTCGGTTCGTAGGTAGGATCGTGAGGAAAGAGAGGTCAAGAGGCCTCGGGGATTAGGTAATTTCAGTGGTTCCTAGAGGGCAATTTTAGCCTAACACAGGTCGTTCATTTAGACCTCCACAGTCAGTTCGCCCAGCGTACAGTGGTGTATCGTCAGGGCAGGGTCCTCGCAATGCTCATCAGGGACGTTCATCTTTTAGTGCCCTTCCAGCTCAGAGCTCCGCCTGAGCATCATCCTATCAGGGCTCTTCTATGCATGGTTCATCTGGTGGTTATCAGAGGGGTGGAGGTTCTCGTTCATTTTCCCCAGCTATAGGTAATTGTTACGCGTGTGGAGAGCTCGGACATGGGTGGAGGCAATGTCCCCGTCATTTTGGTATTTCATCCCAGCAAAGGGTTTAGCCCTCGGCTTCAGCCCCAGTCATATCACCACCTACCCAGGCAGCCATGGGTGGTGGTCAGGCAGCTAGAGGTCGTCCTAGAGGGGGAGGTCGAGCAGGTGGAAGCCAACCACGTATTTATGCACTTTCGACTAGGCCTGATGCTATGGCTTCATATGTGGTGATTACAGGTACTATTTCAGTTTGTCACATTGATGCTTTGGCGTTATTTGACCCTGGTTCCACATACTCTTATGTCTCATCCTATTTTGCTCATTTTTTGAATATGCCCTGTGAGTCTCTAGTTACTACTGTTCATGTTTCGACTCCGGTGGGTGATACTATTGTTGTGGACCGTGTGTATCGGTCGTGTCTTATATCTATTGGGGGTCTGGAGACCCGAGTGGACTTGATGTTACTGAGTATGGTCGATTTTGATGTAATTCTGGGCATGGATTGGTTATCCCCATGTCATGCTATTCTTGATTGTCACGCCAAGACCATTACCTTAGCTATGCCCGGAGTTCCGAGAGTTGAGTGTAGGGGGTGTATAGAGCATGTACCTAGCAGAGTGATTTCTTATTTAAAGGCACATCGTATGGTTGAGAAAGGGTGTGAATCTTATCTTGCGTTTGTGAGGGATGTTAGTAGTGAGACTCCATCTGTTGATTCTATTCTCGTAGTCCGTGATTTTCTGGATGTATTTCCTGCAGACCTGCCAGGCATGCCACCTGACAGGGATATTGATTTTGGTATTGACCTGGTGCTAGATACTCATCCTATCTCTATTCCACCTTACCGTATGGCACTAACAAAGTTGAAAGAATTAAAAGAGCAGCTTCAGGAACTCTTAGATAAGGAGTTCATTCGGCCTAGTGTATCGCCTTGGGGTGCGCCGGTGTTGTTTGGTTCGATGCGCATGTGTATTGACTATAGACAGTTGAACAAGGTTACAGTGAAGAACCATTATCATTTGCCTCGTATTGATAACTTATTTGATCAGCTTCAGGGCGCCAAGGTATTCTCCAAGATCGACTTGAGGTCGGAGTATCATCAGTTAAAGATTCGGGATTCTGATATTTCGAAGACGGCTTTCAGGACCAGATACGGTCATTATGAATTTCTGGTTATGTCATTTTGGCTGACCGATGCCCTAGCAACGTTCATGCAATTGATGAACAACGTATTTTAGCCATACCTTGATACTTTCGTTATTGTGTTCATTGACGACATCTTGGTTTATTCTCGTAGCCAGGAAGAGCATGCTCAGCACTTGAGAATCGTGTTGCAAAGATTGAGGGAGGAGAAGCTTTATGCAAAATTCTCTAAGTGTGAGTTTTGGCTTGGTTCAGTAGCTTTCTTGGGCATGTGGTGTCTAGTGAAGGTATTCAAGTTGATCCAAAAAAGATTGAGGCGGTGCAGAGTTGGCCTAGACCGTCTTCAGCTACAGAAATTCGGAGTTTCCTTGGTCTGGCAGGTTACTACCGTTGCTTTGTGGAAGGATTTTCTTCTATTGCTTCACCTCTGACCAAATTGACACAGAAGGGTGTTCTATTCAGATGGTCCGATGAATGTGAGGGGAGATTTCATAAGCTCAATTCAACATTGACCACAACCTCGGTATTAGTGTTGTCTATTGGTTCGGGTTCTTATACGGTTTATTGTGATGCTTCTAGAGTTGGCTTGGTAGCGGTGTTGATGCAGGACGATAGGGTGATTGACTACGCGTCGAGACAGTTGAAGGTGCACTAGAAGAATTATCCAGTGCACGATCTTGAGTTAGCTGCTATTGTTCATGCCTTAAAGATTTGGCGGCATTATTTGTATGGAGTACAGTGTGAGATTTACACCGATCATCGTAGCTTGCAGTATCTGCTAAGGCAGAAAGACTTGAATTTGCTACAGAGGAGATGGTTGGAGCTTCTCATGGACTATGACTTGACTATTTTGTATCATCTGGGGAAGGCCAATGTGGTGGCCGATGTCTTGAGTCGCAGAGCCGGGAGTTTGGGAAGTCTAGCTTATCTTTCAGCAGCAGAGCGACCTTTAGCCCTTGATGTTCAGACTTTAGCGGGTCAGTTAGTGAGATTGGATTTTTCAGATCCTCCACGGGTGGTAGCTAGCATAGCTTCTCGGTCTTCTTTATTTGATCATATTAAGGCACGGCAGTATGATGACCGGCACTTATTAGTTCTTCAGGATAGGGTTCGTCGGGGTGATGCCAGAGATGTGACTATTGGTGATGATGGAGTTATGAGGATGCATGGCCGTATTTTCATGCCCAATGTAGAGGGTATTCGAGAGTTGATATTAGCAGAGGCTCACAGCTCGCGGTATTCGATTCATCCGGGTGCCGCGAAGATGTATCAGGATCTGAAACAACAGTATTGGTGGAGGCGGATGAAGAGAGACATTGTTGGGTATGTAGCACGGTGTCTCAACTGCCAGCAGGTCAAGTATGAGCACTAGAGACCAGGTGGTTTGCTTCAGAGGTTAGACATTACGGAGTGGAAGTGTGAGCGAATTAATATGGACTTTGTAGTTGGGCTTCCACAGATTTCGAAGGGTTTTGATGCTATTTGGGTCATTGTGGATAGATTGACCAAGTTCGCGCATTTCATTCCTGTCAGTACTACTTATACTTCAGATCGGTTAGCTAGTATTTACATTAAGGAGATTGTCCGGTTGCATGAAGTTCCTGTCTCTATTATTTCTGACAGAGGTACACAGTTCACATCTCAGTTTTGGAGAGCTGTACAAAGAGGTATGGGTACAGATGTAGAGTTGAGCACTACATTTCACCCTTAGATCGACGGGCAGTCGGAACGGACTATTCAGATATTGGAGGATATGTTACGGGCTTGTGTGATTGATTTTGGTGATTCATGGGATCAGTTCCTGCCATTAGCGGAGTTTGCATATAATAACAGCTACCAGTCCAGTATTCAGATGGCTCCGTATGAGGCGTTATATGGTAGAAGGTATAGATCTCCGGTTGGTTGGTTCGAGCCTGGTGAGGCTAAGTTATTGGGCACAGACTTGATTCAGGATGCGTTGGAGAAGGTGAAGTTGATTCAGGAGCGACTTCGCACGGCGCAGTCTAGGAAGAAGAGTTATGCGGACCGGAAGTCTTGGGATGTGTCATTTAGGGAAGGTGAGAAGGTACTGCTAAAAGTATCACCCATGAAGGGTGTTATGAGGTTCGGAAAGAGAGGAAAGTTGAGTCCTCGGTTTATTGGTCCTTTTGAGGTACTTCGGAAGGTTGGAGAGGTGGCTTATAGATTTTCTTTGCCACCCAACTTGTCAAGTGTTCATCCGGTGTTTCATGTGTCGATGCTTAGGAAATATGTTGGTGATCCGTCTCATGTGTTAGACTTCAACACATCTCAGCTCGAGAGGTATATGTCATATGAGGTGGAGCTAGTAGCAATTTTGGCTCGTGAGGTCAGAAAGCTGAGATCTAAGGAGATAACATCAGTAAAGGTGCAGTGGAGAGGTCAGCCAGTGGAGGAGGCTACTTGGGAGACCGAACGGGAGATGCAGAGCAAGTATCCTCACTTGTTTGAGACTCTAGGTATGTTTCTAAACTCGTTCGAGGACGAACGTTTGTTTAAGAGGGGGAGAATGTAACGAATCGGTCTGTTGTTACGTAGAACCTGCATTATAATTGTTGTTATTGACTTGTTATAGATGGGTTATACTATTATTGATGTGTTAGAGTTGGTAGGCTTGAAATCAGAATGGTTGTAGTGAGGGTTTAGTCATTCAGTCTTTAAAACTAGCCTTGAAATGAGAAAAGTCAACTAAGAGTTGACTTATTGGTAAACGACCTCAGAATGCGAATTGTATGGCTCGGATAGCTTCTTTAGGTGATTTGGGACTTGGCAGTATGTCCGGAATAATTTTGTGATGTCCGGTGTAGAATTAGACTTGAATTGGCAAAAGTTAGTTTTTGGCGATTCCGGTCGGCAGTGGAAAATAGGCTATCGAGGTCGGAATGGAATTCCGACAACTGGAACATGTTCGTAATGTCATTTTTGACTTATCTGCAAAATTTCAGGTCAAACGGAGTTGATTTGGATAGTTTCGGCATCATTGGTGAATTTTAGAAATATCAAAGTTCTTAGGCTTGAACCCGATGTAAAATTGGTGTTTTGATGTTTAGTTAGTGTTTTAAGAGTGCAACTAAGTTTGAATGATCATTTATGACGTGTTGGTATAATTGGTTGGGGTCCCGAGGGGCTCGGGATGGATTTTGGATGAATAACGAGAAGTTCGGAATTGGCAATTTGCAACAAACAACTGCTGATGCTTTTCTTCTGTGATTTCCGCACCTGCGGATGTTTGATCGTAGGTGCGGGGTCGCAGGAGCGGCAAAATGCACGCAGGTGCGAAGTTGGGTGAGATGAGGGAATTCCGCAGGTGCGAGGTATTTTCCGCACCTGCGAAGCCGCAGATGCGGAAGGACAAGCGCATGTATGGAGGCCGAGTTTTGGGGATTCTCCGCAGATGCGTACCTGGGACCGCAGGTGCGGGTCCGCAAGTGCGCTAAAGTGGCCGCAGGCGCGGAACCACTGTTCAGAAATATAAAATAAACCCTCCGCGACTTCAACCTTATTTTTCACCATTGTTGTACGGAAAAGAGCTTTTGGGGACGATTTTGAAGAGGGAAATGCTTGTTCTTCATAGAGGTAAGTATTTTGATCATTAAAACTCGATTATGGATGATTATAGAACATAAAACCAGTGCAAATTCATGGAAAATCAGTAGAAAAATTGGGTTTTAGGACTTGAGATTATGAGACCTTTAAGGGTCGATTTGAGGGGTCAAACGAACTCCAATTTTAGTGTTCTTTATATGTACGGACTCGTGAGAGGACGAAGAATACTTTTGTATAAAAACTTCTGAGTTTCGGGACGCGGGCCCGGGGATCGGGTTTTGACCGAATTCGGATTTTTGAGCTAAATTTGATATCTTTCGATTGGAATTCGTTCCTTAAGCATATATTGATGATAAAAATCTGAACTTGATAGATTTGGAGCCTTCAGAAGTGGATTCGAGAGGCAAGCGTGTTGCGGAATAGTTCCGGGCTAGTTTTGAGGTAAGTAATGTCTTTATATCATGTCCCGAGGGTATGAAACCCCGGACTATGCACCCTTTCATGGGTTTTGAAATGCAAAGGTTGAAACTTTGGAGAAACATTCCCTATTTAGGCGACTATTGAGTTGCGAAACCGATTTCTAAGCTTTTGCTTAATTAGTATTATTTTATTATGATATGGTTTGGGCTGTAAGCCGAGTTTGGTGCCTAGTGCCGATCTTTTTACCCCTTGGGGGACTGTTTTACTGTGTTTCCTCACTTGATATGTTGTGATTTACACTCAGTCTATTCTTGATAAATTGTTTTGACACTAAGAGTATTTTGATACTATTTCTTGAAAAATGAAACACTATTTTGGGTCGAGAACCCAGTTTGTTTATGGCCTAAGGGCTAATTGAGAGTGTCTGACTGAGTGAGGCTTCCAGGCCTTATGAGTGATGTGAGGAGGCTTCCAGGCCTTATGAGAGAGGTGAGGAGGCTTCCAGGCCTTATGATATTATTGCGCTTGGGCTGTAGGAGCCTTTCCGGAGTCTATAACACACCCCCAGTGAGTGCCGGTACCGATTGAGTGATGATGATACTGAGTGATGATGATACTGAGTGATGATTGTTATTGAGTGATTGAGAGAGTGCCTGAGGGGAAACTGTTACGGGAAATGATTTTGGCCCGAGGGGCAGATTTATGATGATTTTTCTAAGTTTTATAATTATGAATTACTTCGTTTTCAAACTGGCCTTTACTGAGAACTTTACTGAGATATACTGATATTACACATGTTTTCAAAGGTTTTCTGGAAACTTATTTCGAATTTATTATTTGATAAATACTACATGGTGACTTGGTGTTTTACTGGTTTTGTGGAATTGCGTATCTGTACTGTGTGTTTATATTACTCAGACTGTGATTTATTTTCATTACTACTGAGTTGGCGTACTCATAAAGACTCCATGTGCCTCTGTGCACAGATCCAGGTACTAGCTCGCAGCAGTAGCTGACGCAGGTTCGATAGCAGCATTTCACGGGATTTCGAGGTAGTTGTCCCGCGTCCACAGCTTCTCCATTTCCCTTCCTTATTTAGATTTAGCATTTGATTCAGAGATATATATTATAGTGTTAGCAGAGTTAGATTTATTTATTCTTAGATGCTCATGACTATTGACTCCAGTTCTGGGAGGTTGTTTAGAGTTGTTTAGTTCATGGTAGGGCCGTTAGACTTATATAATTTATTTCTTTATTATGACTGATGTTTATTGTTATAATTGAACAAATGCGTAGTAAATTGTTGGTTGGTTAGCTTAGTTCCACGATAGGCGCCATCACGGCCTGTTAGGATTTGGGGTCGTGACAGATAGTACAGGGAGGCGAGGAGGCCTCGTAGACCGGAGAGATCTATGGTCCTTATTTTGGAGTCAGGGTATGACATGGTAGAAGTTTTGTGGGTCAGCCAGTTCAGTTTGCACTTCCGGCTTCGCGCAGTGTTTCAGGTGCTCATGGATCTCAAAGTACTCGTATTGCACGGTTTCCACAACCACGTCAGCAGAGAGTTTGTTTTGAGTGTGGAGATACCAGCCACATGGTGAAAGATTGTCTTAGTGTAACGACCCGGTCTGTCGTTACGTGAAACCTGCATCATAATTGTTGTTATTGAATTATTATAGATTGATTATTCTATTATTAATGTGTTAGAGTTGATAGGCTTGAAATCGGAATGGTTAAATGAGAATTCAGGCACTTAGTCCTTAAGAATAGCCTTAAAATGGGATAAGTCAACTAAGAGTTGACTTATTGGTAAACGAACTCGGAATGCATATTTTATGTCGGATATATTCGTTAGGTGATTTGGGACTTAGGAGTGTGTTCAGAATAATTTTGTGATCTCCGGTGTAGAAGTAGGCTTGAATTGGCGTAAGTTAGTTTTTGGCAATTTCCGGACGGCAGTGGAAAATAGTCTATCGGGTTCCGAATGGAATTCCGACAGTTGGAACAGGTTCTTAATTCCATTTTGGACTTGTCTACAAAATTTCAGGTCAAATGGAGTTGATTTGGATAGTTTCAGCATCATTGGTGGATTTTAGAAATATCAAAGTTTTTAGGCTTGAATCCGATGTGAATTTGGTGTTTTGATGTTAGTTTTGGTGTTTCGAGAGTGACAATAAGTTTGAATGATGTTATGGGATATGTTGGAAAGTTTGGTTGGGGTCCCGAGGGGCTCGGGATTGATTTCGGGTGGTTAACGAGCCTTTTTAGACTTAGAACATTTGATGGTTTTTTGGTGTCAGTGCAGGAGATTTTTACTCTCTGCGATCGCATAAGGGGGGTCGCGATCACATAGAGAATTTTGAGAGGGGTCAGGACTTGCTCTCTGCGATCGCATAAGTATGCCCGCGATCGCAGAGGACGAGCATGTTAGGCAGTGCGGTCGGGTGAGGTTTCCTGCGATCGCGTAGAGCGTTTGGGGCGCGTGGGGTCGGGAGGTCAGGAGTGATGTGCGATCGCGTGCCTAAGGTTGCGATCACGTAAGTCAAAAGACCTAACACTGTGCGATCGTAGGGCCAAGTCTGCGATCGCGGAGAACAAAAGCCTGGGCAGTTAATTAAAAGCCCTTCCGCGACTTAAACCCTCTTTTACACCATTGTTGAGCGGAGGAAAGCTTTTTGGGCGATTTTTGAAGGAGAAAATCAGTGGGTATCACAGAGGTAAGTAATTTGATTATTAAAACTCGTTTATGGGTGATTATAGACCATAATCCCAGCCTTTAATTCATGAAAAACAGTAGAAAAATAGGATTTTGGGGCATGAGATTATGAGACCTTCAAGGGTCGATTTGAGGGGTCAAACGAACTCCGATTTTGGTGTTCTTTATATGTACGGACTCATGAGAGTACGAAGAACACTTTTGTATAAGAATTTCTAAGTTTCGATACGCGGGCCCGGGGATCGGGTTTTGCCCGGTTTCGGATTTTTGAGTAAATTTGATATCTTCCGATTGGAAATTGTTCCTTAAGCACATATAGATGATAAAAATCTAAACTTGGTAGATTTGGAGCCTTTGGAGGTTGATTCGAGAGGCAAGCGTATTTCGGAATAATTTCGGGCTAGTTTTGAGGTATGTAATGTCTTTAAATCTTGTCTNGTCTTTTTTGTGAAATTGTTTTGACACTCAGAGTATTTTGATACTACTTCTTGAAAATGAAACACTGTTTTTGGGTTGAGAACCCGGTATATTATGGCCTGAAGGGCAAGTGTCTGACTGAATGAGGCTGCTGGCCTATATTGCGAGGATGATATGATATGAGTGAGGTTGTGGGCCTATGTTGTGTGTGAATTATGCCATGTTGTGGCTTATTATTGCGCTTGGGCTGTAGGAGCCCCTCCGGAGTCTATAACACACCCCTAATGAGCGCCGGTACCGATTGAGTAATGCCCGCGGGGCTTATGATGAGTGATGTGAGATGCCTGATGGGCAGAGTGATTGTGAGGATGCCTGTTGGGCAGAGTGATTGTGAGGTTGCCTAATGGACAGAGTGATTGTGAGGTTGCCTGCTGGGTAGAGTGATTGTGAGGTTGCCAGATGGGCTAATACTGAAAAATATTGTTACAGGAAATGATTATGGCCCGAGGGGCAGTTATATGAAAGGTTTTACTGAGTTTTCAAACTATTATTTACTTCGTTTTCACACTGGTTTTACTGAGAATTTTATTGAGATATACTGATATTGCACTTGTTTTCAAGGGATTTCTGGAAACTGGTTTATATTACTCAGACTGTGATTTATTTTCATTACTACTGAGTTGGCGTACTCATAAAGACTCCTTGTGCCTCTGTGCACAGATCCAGGTACTAGTTCGCAGCAGTAGCTGACGCAGTTCGATAGTAGCATTTCACGGGATTTCGAGGTAGCTGTCCAGCGTCCACAGCTTCTCCATTTCCCTTCCCTATTTAGATTTAGTATTTGATTCAGAGACATATATTATAGTTTTAGCAGAGTTAGATTTATTATTCTTAGATGCTCATGAATTTTGACTCCAATTCTTGGGAGGTTGGTTAGGCTACTATTGGGACGCTAATACTTATTTATATTATTTATGCTATGGTTGCATGCTAATTATTTAATTATGAACTGTTATAATTAAACAAAATCATAAGTAATGTGATGGTCGGCTATCCAAGTTCCACGATAGGCGCCATCAAGGCCTGTTAGGATTTGGGGTCGTGACACTTAGACTCCGGACATATGTGTCACGACGGAGTATTTAGGCGAGTAGAGGATGCCAAAGAAGGGGAGGCCCGGCCCGTTAATGTGTTTCATATAGTAGTCTGGAGGCCGTTGCGCCAGATAATGTCATATAGGTATGTTTTTTGTTTTTTATAGAGGGGCACCATTCTTATTTTGTTTCGGTTCTGCTTATCGAGACGAGTTCCTTTATTTTTTGTTTCACTTATGGGTGAGTTTCATGATTTGCACTCTATTTACGTGTTTTCCCTTGTTTGGAGGTTCTATGAGTGGTAGATGTTTCTATTGTTGTTTCTATCCATCATTGAGGGTGGTGAGATTAGAAATGACTCCATGTTATTCATCATGGTAGGTTTTGGTGTGATTTCCTGAGTATTCTTTGTTACAATTCGTGATTTGGTACCCTACGGGGTGAGAGTTCAGTGAGTGTTGTGATTTATTGGCAGATCTGAGTTAGTGGAAGATTTCAATTGGTATGATATATATTCGATATGTGATTTAGAGTTAAGGGCGAGACCCCCGTGATCTCTTGTGATTCGATATGTTTGAACCGGGCTGAGTACCGCGGTGGAAGTTATATCAGGATGGGATCCTTGTGATTTGTTCATATGCTTTAATTCTTTACTTGTTATATTGTTTTTGTAGGTTAGTATTGATAGAGATTTGTGCATGTCGGGCTTGTTTGGTAGTTCCCTTATGTGTTTCTCTTTTAATATTCAGTCATTTTGGTTCTGTGCTTCTTGAGTTTTAGCTTGTGGGGTGTGTGCCTGGTGGTGTTAGTTTTGGCTTGGTGATTCGGGTGTCTAATTATGAGGTCTTCGTGGTTCTTGCATCATCGTCAGTGTTATGGAGGTTTAAAACAGAGTTCTATAAGATATGAGGCTAATTGCCAGTGCTGCATTGATTTTGGGCAGCTATTATGATCATAAGTGTTATTATAAGCCTATGTGTGGTGTGTTATATTGTGTGGTCGTACTTTGTGGGTGTAGGCATGAGTTATTGCAGCTGGTTGAGACTGATACCATATATGGATTTAGAATCGGGTCTTTTGAAAATGAATAGGAGGTGAGAATTTGAGGGGCTTATCGGTGGTGGCAGAAAGGCTAAATTGCAGTTGAGATGGTGTCGTCAGGCTAATGTAGATTGGGGTGATGTGGGGTCACCCGCTGGTGTATGATGGAAGTGTGCATTCAGTGATTTGAAGACATCGAGTTGATCCTTGGCACGTTTGAGGATAAACGTTTGTTTTAAGAGGGGGAGGATGTAACGACCCAGCCAGTTGTTTTGAGAATTTAAGTTCCGTTCAGCAGCATAAGGCCTTGATCAGCTTCGTATTATGTATATTGGTCAGCGTGCACAGTTGAATTCAGATACCGGATGATTCGGAGCCAAATCGGAAGAAGGATTCAAGTTTTGGAAGCTTAAGCGGTAAGCATTAACCAGAATTTGACTTTTGTGTAAACAACTGCGGAATGGGTTTTAGATGATTTCAACGGCTTCTTATGGAGATTTTGGACTTAGGTGTGAGTCCGAAATTGGATTTGGAGGTCCGTAGGGTGATTCGAAGCATTTCGACGAATGTTGAATAAGTTGAAGTTTGGAAGGTGGAGAGGTTTGACCGATAGTTGACTTTGGTGATACCGTAGTCGGAATGCATTTTTGAGAGATGAAACAGCTCCGTTATGTCAATTGGGACTTGTCTAGAAAATTTGGCGCCATCTTGTGTTCAATTGATAGGGTTCGGCACGAGTTTTAGAAGTTGGAAGATTTGAAAGGTCATAAGCTCGATTCATGGTGCAATTTGTAGTTTCGTCCTTGTTTGATGTGGTTTGAGGCCTCAAGTAGGTCCGTGCTAGGTCATTGAACTTATTGGTATGTTCGTACGAGGTCCCGAGGGGCTCGGGTGAGTTTCAGATAGGTTTGGGTTGTGTTGCGCTCGTTTTTTTATGATTCGGCGTCGTTTCTTCTAGCGTAAATGGTACCACATTAAGCAAATGATCTCCAATTTCTATTTTGATTGAAACATTAGATCTGTATCGTAATTATGGAGCTATAGTAAAAAGAATCGTCAAATTTGGACATCGTATGAGGAAGTTATGCCCATTTTAGTTCGAAGAAGAGAGCTGGTGCTGGTGCTGGTGCTTCGTGCATGCGAAGTTGGGTCCGAACCTTCGGAGCCGCGAGTGCGAAAAATGGTCCGCGAAAGCGGAAATGAAAGATGGAAATGCGCAGGTGCGAATAATATTGTCGCAAATGCGAAAATCCCTGAGTATTAAAAAATCAAACCGCGTCATTTTAGTATTTTGAGCATATCTTGAGTTCTAGAGCTCCGATTGAGGTGATTTTTGCGGCGCTCTTCTCGTATTTTCATGGGGGTCATTATCTAAGTATAATTTTTGTATTCTAATATGATTACAGAAGTTCTTTCTTTGAATTATCCAAAACTTTTCTAAAGAGAATAATTGGGTTTGGACGTCGATTTTGTATCGGAATTTGATGAAATTAGTATGGTTGGACTCGTAATTGAATGGATGTTCGAATTTTGTAAATATTGTCGGGTTCCGAGGTGCGGGCCTGGAGGTCAATTTTTAGATTTTTGTAAAGATTGAAACTTTATGATCCGGAATAGTTTCTTATAAGTTTTATTTGTATTTTGAAGTTATTTTAGTTGGATTTGAGCCGTTCGGAGGTCTTGTCACCTGGGAAGTTCATTTTAGAGTACCGGTTTGTCGTCTTTGAGGTAAGTATCTTGCCTAACCTTGTGGGAGGGGGGAGGGGGGAACTACCCCTTAGGATTTGAGTCTTCTATGTTAATTGTAGTCCGTGTACGCGAGGTGGCGAGTGCGTGCTCGGACTTATTTGTGGGAAGTTGGTATTTTAGGGTTCTTAGGTCCTTATATTCACTGTATATAAAGTTGTTCTTGATACGTTTGAGTTCCTATTTTCTTGTTTCACATCTACATGCTTTGATTAGAGATAATTGCTTTAGGATTCACCCTTACTGTCTACTTGACCTTGATTTGACTTAACTGAAGATTTTAACTCTTCTATCGTCATCCTATATTTTCATAACTGATTATCTTTAATTGAAATTATTATTATCTCATCCTATAATTGTTTAGTCTTAATTGGAGTTATGATCATCTTTTGCTGCTTGCCCTCACTTGAATTGTTGAATATTCCTCGTAATTGCTCAACCTCAAAAAGAATTTAGATAACCTATATCTTAGTTGACTTGCCTTTATTTGGAACTATATGACTCGTGTTGGCTTCTTATTGTTGACTTGAATATTGTGGAATCGTTGCTACATTTTTGTTCCACCTTGTTAAGATGTTCTCCTCGCGCCTAGCATTCTTTACTATGGTTATTCCTTATGAATGATTTCTACCGTTCTTTGTGATATAAAGTTCTTGAGTCGATTTACTCGTCGTACTTTGCATTACTGTAATTGTTGCTTTTGTACTTGTTGTGGTGATGTACGAGGTTCTGTCGTGCTATAGTTGTTATCTCTGTTAGTTGTGTTGCATGTTAAATTGGGACTACGGAAAGATATTTTAGGAGTCCCCCCCCCCCTCTTCCTCCCCCCTGTGCTGCATATTTACTTTGGGACTACGTAACGATATTCCAGAAGATCCCCCAGCACTGCATATTTATTTTGGGACTGCGGATCTATTTCCGTAGATTCCCCTGTCTTGCATATTTACTTTGGACTACGGACGTATTCCGGGAGATCCCCCAGTACTGCATATTTATTTTGGGACTACAGACATATTCTAGGAGATCCCTCTATACTGCATAATTAATTCGGGACTACGAGACGATATCCCTGTTGTTTTATTTGTGTTCAGAGCTGCTAATCTTCTATGCTTAGGTGTCACAGGGTGACTTATACTCGAAGGATATGTACTTGAAAAGCTTATATTTGAAAAGTATTTATCTTGAAGGAACTATGTTTGAAGGATATTTATTTGAAAGAGTTATATTTGAAAAGTATTTATCTTGAAAGAACCATGTTTGAAGGATATTTATTTGAAAAACTTATATTTGAAAAGAATTGATCTTGGAAGAACTATCTTTGAATAATATTTATTTGAAAAGTTTATATTTGAAAGGTTTTTATCTTGAAAGAACTATGTTTGAAGGATATTTATTTAAAAGAATTATATTTCAAAAAACAAAAAAACTTTCTCATTGGAGAGGATTATATTCTGAAGACCTCAATTTAAAAACTTACATGTGAATGTTTACACTTTAAGGATTTGACTAATTTATTGGGGTTTGTTGGTTGAGACCTGATGTGAAAACTATTGCGGTTGCTGAGTTACTAGTTGCCTTTACTGTATTGTGGTTTTTCGGATTTGGGGTTGTGTTCCGTTAATTCTTCTGTGTCTTATTATGGTGTTCCTCTATACTTGCTATTTTCCTTCCTTATTACAATTGCTATGTCGTTAGTCATATCGCGTAGTCATTAGATAGATGTCATGTTCTGTCATCCCTATACTTATGCTTGTTCAATTTATTAGACTAGTGAGTGTCTTGACTAGTCCTCGTAACTACTTTACCGAGGTTAGTCTCGATACTTACTAGGCACCGCTGTGATGTGCTCATACCACACTTCTGCATATTTTGTGCAGATCCAGGTATTAATCATTAGTAGTTGTGTGATCCTTGCTGAGGAGACTCAAGGTAAACTTGTCGATGCGTTCGCACGCATCAGAGTCACCTTTTTACCTTGTATTCAAACTGTTTTTGCTCATTTCAAAACAATTGTATTAGGACGTAACTCTGTAGAGCTTATAACTTGTACTACCGGTTTTGGGAAATTGTAAATTCTGTAAAGATTTCTATATCGAGACTGTTAGATTTCCTTTATTATTGTTGTTATTCAGTAAATATTAGGCTTGCCTAGTTCCTAAGACTAGGTGCCATCACGATACCCAACAGAGGAAAAATTGGGTCGTGACACAAATATTCAACCAAGCTATTGATGACATTTTTCAGTTCACATATAATAACAACCTCGAGTCGACTAACGAATTCAGCTCAGAAAGATCTATTCAGATGTTCTGTTGAAACTCAATTCTATTCAAAATAATTCAGAAATCATAGATGGAGAACAGTTTAAAACTCAAGGAATCAAATCTGATTCATTGCGACGATTTGTCAGCTGCTCAAATCGATTCGAATCAGTCCGCGATGTTCTTCGAATTCACATCAAGTGTTCTTCGATTTTCTTCGAGTTCTTCAATGGAAGAGAATTCGATTCTCCTTCAATCCTTCACCAGATGCAACAATACTTTGGATTCTGCCTCCAAACCACTCTAAGAACAATCCACAATAGTTAATTTCTACAAACAATCACCCAAGTCGAAAGGCCTAGTTAGCCTTCTTCTTCGCAAAGCTCGTTCAAAATTTCGAACCAAAACCCCTAGAATTCATAATCAATCGGTCAAACTCTTCAGATAGAGCTTCAAAAAGATGTTTTGAACAAGAATCAATTACACCCCATCGATTTCGAGACGCAATTTTATATTTCAAATAAAACCTAGCTTCTTCGATGAGCTCGGCAATGGCGAGGTTCAAATTATGCTTAGATTCAATCATAACTTCGAATTTTCAGCTCAACTCAGTAGACTAAACACAAATAATGAGGAAATTAGAGATTTCAGAACCAAATCGCGCGTAGAACAAGAAATTGGAATTTTCTGAATGAAATAGTGACGAACAAATAACAGTAACCTGCTATTATGGGAGTTTTTGATTTTTTTAATTTTTTTAAGATTACTTGGTAATTAAAACAAAGTACCAAGGATTGATAAAAATAATACAAAACCTCCACTATGATACCAAGATGATACGGTATCGTATCGAGAACACGGATAATGCAAAAATGCACGGAATCAAAAAGATAGAAGATTAGGGTTTAAAATAGAGAAAGGCAAAAACCTAACTATGAACTAGTTAGACCCCCTGAAAATAAACACTAATCAAGGAACAACACTATTAAGAAATACGGATTCAGCTAAGTAAAGAATGCAATCCAAAGCCCCTAGAAGATATATCAACTAGATTAATGAATTAACATTCAAATACAAGAGATAATCCAAGAGTATGAACATGAACTCATACATGATAAACATAATATGGTAAATAAAGAGAAATAAAAAAATACCTTAAACCTTTCAAAGTTTGGTCTTTGTTTATCATTCCATCATCCAAAGCTTCCTTTCAAAATTAGAGAAATGGACTATTTATACTAGAGTGCTATTTAGGCTAAATAACTAAAACAGTCTTAGCTTTATAAGACTAGCCTAAATAGCTAAATTGATAATATGTCCTTCTTAATCTTGAAGCACTCCAATGCTATAATGTTGACTTGAAAATTATTCTCTCTAAGCGTGCTCATTTGCTATGTATCAATTAGTCTATCCTTACATGCCTTAAATGATTACATTAATACTTGTTCTACCTCCTAATTGATAATTTACTATATGCTTTAGTTGAATTTTTTGCCTCTTTTGTTGTTATATTCTATCTCTTCATTGTTGATTATCCTTATTTGGATTCATTATACATGCTATCTGGTTTATTACTGTTTATCAAGTTATTGTTCATGTTATCTCTTTCGTTGTTGATTCCATTATTTGGAGTCATTGATACACGTTTGCTTTTCTATTATGAGTTATTCCTATTTAACAACGTGGTTATATTGTCTCTCATTGTTGAATTGTTGGTATTGAAGTCATGGAAGTTGTTATCACGTTGAGGCGAAATTGTTATTGTTGAAACATCTTCCTTCTGAGCATTTTACATTCATTGTTGTTGCTGATATTCTTGCAGATGTTATGATGGAGTTGTGGGATATTGTTGTGGAAACATTGATATTGTGGATAGTTGGAAAATTATGATATATTGGCACATGTGGTGCGAATCGTTATTGCAATGTGATATTGACGCACATGTGATGGTATAAGGCTTGGGATTGATGTGCATGCGGAGGTATAATGTGGGACTTATGTGCGTGTTGCTTGCAGGGGAATTAGGTGAAGCCACGCGGCGTCATAAGGTGGGCTAAGGTGTGTGTAGATATTTCGGGAAAGCTATTTTCGAAACCTATTTCAAACGTAAATCTCACGGGGCGATATAAGAAAAGATTGTGATTGAAATTGAGAAGTGTGAATGCGAGGCGGTACCTCAATTGTGATTATTGATTATACGAGGAAGTACCTCAGTTTTGATTTCATTATACGCGAGGCGGTACCTCGTTGTGATTCTTGCTGTTTATTTTATGTTGCAAAGTATTTTGGTAAAAATTATTTCTTGTTGTTTCATTCTTTATTATTCTAGTAGTTGTTGTCCATTCATGATCATTGTAGACCTTTAGTTGCTTCTTTTATGATATTTCCATTGTTAATTTCCGGTATTAGTTCATGTTATTATCTTGTTTCATATCAGTAATTTCTTCACTTTTCATTACATATCCGTATTATATTTTCATATTGTTTATTTATATCCTAGTAGGTATCTTGACCTGGCCTCGCCAATACTCTATTGATATTAGGCTCGATACTTACCGGGTACCCTTGTGGTGAACTCATACTTCACTTTTGCAATTTTTTTTTGCAGATCCAGTGTAACGACCCGACTGGTCGTTTCGAGAGTCATAGCCATGTTTCCCCCATTTTCTGCTTCTTTTGTGCTGTACAACTGTTATGTGTCTTACCAGATTGGTTAATTCAGGTCCGGAGTGATTTCGAGGTGAATTGAGACACTTAGTCTCTTAATTGGAAGCTTAAGTAGGAAAAGTCGATCGGATGTCGACTCGTGTGTAAATGGCCTCGGATTTGAATTTTGATGGGTCTGTTAGCTTCGTTAGATAATTTTGGACTCCGGAATGTGATTTTGAGGTTTGTAGTAGAATTAGGCTTGAATTGGTGAAAGTTAAAATTTTTGCAATTTTGGCAGACTTTGGAAATTTTGATATTGGGGTCGAATTTGATTTTCGATAATTGAAGTAGGTTTGTGGTGTCATTTATGACCTATGTGCAAAATTTGAGGTCAATCAGACGTGGTTTAGTAGGTTTCGGCGTCGTTTGTGGAATTCAGAAGTTTAGAAGTACTTTAGGCTTGAATCCGAGTGTAATTGGTGTTTTGATGTTGTTTTGAGTGATTCGAAGGTTCGACTAAGTTTGTATTGGGTTATATGACTTGTGGGCATATTTGGTTGAGGTCCCATAGGCCTTAGGGTGAATTCGGGTGGTTATCGGACTTGATTTCAACTTGGTGAAGCTATTGAAGTTGGTCGTATCTGGTGTGATTGCACCTGCGAGGGGGCTAGCTGCAACTGCGATGCCGCAGGTGCGGCAGAAGAGAAGCGCAGATGCGGACAAGGCTGGGCTGGACTGGAAGCGCAGGTGTGAGAGATTGAGCGCATCTGCGAGCCCGCAGATGCGAGGCTAAGCCGTAGATGCGGAAGAGTGGATTTTGGGCATTTCCGCAGAAGCGGAAGATGGGCCGCATAAGCGACTCCGCAGGTGCGAGACCTGGAGCACAGGTGTGAGCCCGGTAGACTTAAGTGAATTCCGCAGGTGCGGAGCTTTTGTCATAGAGCCGGCTCCGCAGGTGCGGAAAAATAGTCGCAAATGCGAAAGGTTTGGGCAGAAGTTTAAAAAGCAAGGGTTCGCGATTTTGGTCTTATTTCACCATTTGAGACTCGGACTTAGGCGATTCTGGAGAGGATTTTCGAGAGGATTATTGAGGTAAGCTTCTTGTACTCATTTTGGATCAAATCTTATTTCCCCACTGATTTTCCCACCTAATTAGCGAGATTTTGAAGTGAAATTTGGGGGTTAGGGGTTGAGAATTGTAGAGTGGATTTTGGGGATTTGGGTGACCAAATAATATCGCATTTTGATGAAATTAGTATGGTTAGACTCGTGAGTGAATGGGCTTTCAGGTTTTGTGACTTTTGTCGGATTTCGAGACTGGGCTCGCGGGGTCGGTTGAGCCAATTTCGGATTTTGGACTATAATTTAGTAGTTTTCTTGTGGAATTGATCTCTTTAGCCTATGTTGATTATCTTGTACTGTTTGTGGCTAGAGTCGGGGCATTTGGAGACTGATTTGAGAGGAAAAGGCATTTCAGAGTAGGATTTTGCACCGTTGAGGTAAGTAACAGTCTTAAATCTGGTCTTGAGGGTACGAAACCCCGAAATTTAGTATGATGTGATTATTTGGAGGTGACACACATGCTAGGTGATGGGCGTGTGAGCGTGACTGAGGGATTGTGACTTGGTCCGTTCCGTGAGACTTTAAAGCCGAATAACCTATTGTTGCTTACATGTTTTCCTTGTCTTTTAGCAATTTGACTGTCATTCATGTTAGAAACAATGCTTAGGCCATATGATATCATTTTTGGGACCCGCAACTGTCGTATACTTGTTGAAATGACTACTAGTTTCCATCTTGTACTTAGTCAAAGTCTTACTTGTGTGTCATATCTCTGTTCCCTCTCATTTCTTGTTAATACTTGTTGTTATCTCTATTTGGGATGAATATTATGATTTTCTGTGAACCCGAGAGGCTGGAGAGGTTAGTGACTGAGATAGGGCTTGAGTGTCGAGTTGTGAGCTATGTGAGGTATATGGATCGGGTTGCACACCGCAACAAACTTTATGGATATTTATGTTTGTGTATTGGGTTGCACGCCACAACAAGCCTTAGGGCTATATATATGGATAGTGGATCGGGTTGCACGCCGCAACAAGCCTTATAGCTATTTATGTATTATGGATCGGGTTGCATGCCGCTACGAGATTGGATCGGGCTGCACACCGCAGCGATATATGGGCTGAAGGAACCCCTCCGGGGTCTATACACCCCCAGTGAGTGCATGTACCTATTGAGTGTGTGTGTATTGAGGGCTGAGAGTCGAGTTTTGAGCTATTGAGGGCTTGAGGGACTGTGCTCCTGAGAGGTTGCATTTGTCTTGCTTTATTGCTATTCTTAGTTGATTCATGTTACTGTTGAGCTTTCTGAAAGTTTTATGCCTGTTTTACCCAAACTCGGTAGATATGCAGCTGACTTGTTACATGTTTTGCCGAAATTTACCCACATATACTTTCATTGTTGAAGTTTATGAAATGAACTGTATCTTGTTTAGCTCGTCACTGCTTCTCAGTTCCTTATTTATTTCTGTTACTTGCTGAGTTGGTTCTACTCATGCTACACCCTGCACTTCATGTGCAGATCCAGGTGTGCACGGTTTCGGAGGTCGTTGAGTTCGTGCGCGATCGAGTATCGGAGACTACGAGGTAGCTGCCCGCATCCGCAAACCTTGTCTCTCCTCCTATGTTTCTTTCTTTTCTGTATTGATACTTATACATTATTTTTATTAGACTGGCTATCTAGACACTCATGACTTGGTGACACCCTGATGCTTGGGGCTACCTTTCCGCACTATAATTTCAAGTCAAACTTTTGTTTTATGAAAAATTTCTGTTATGAAAAAGCTTGAATTATTCTTTTATGAAATATTGAAGTATCTTGGAAAGTCGGCTTGCCTAGTACCATCGATAGGCACCATCACGACATGTTAGAATTTTGGGTCGTGACATCCTGTTACGTCTGCTCGTGCCGTTCGTTGGAGATTACCTGCTAGCTGCCTTTATCGGAGACTTCAAGGTATGCATGCTCGGCGTCCGCAGGCCTTAAAGTCATCTTCCCTTATTCTGATTTACTATTGTATTTTTCTTTCAAACAATGATGTAATATATATTTTAGTTTATTCTATAGAGCTTATGACTTTGTTCCACGTTTCTTGGGAATTGTATGGTATCTATTATATTTTTCAGAGATTTATATGAGTTTATTAGACTGGTATTTAGTATTTTGTTAATTACATTTATTTAATTGCTATCAAATATTAAGCTTATCTAGTGGTAAAGACTAGATGTCATAACGACATTCTACGCTGGGAGATTTGGGATCGTGACAGTGTTATGCGGGATATGCATTTTCTATTGATTCATGCGGATTGTCAACGATGATTTATGTAACTATCTAAAAAGAAAAAAAAGGAATATATTGTACGAAAAACAAACGTGAGTATATAAAATAACTTATTATCACCCAAATTCATAGATGATAGTGTTGCTATGCAGTGAGCTCAATATTTTATTTTATTTTTGGCAAATGTTGGAAACGTAATTAAGACACTGCTAAAGTTCATGTAATATTAACTAATTGCTAGCTAAAACAAAATTCAAGTCACCTACACTTAAACAATTTAGAAAAATCATATATAATTAATACAGACACTCTTTGATTAATCTCGGAACGGAAGAGTTTAAGTTCAAAGGTGTAAGCAAAATATTTATACAATTATAAATAACTTGTATAAACTTTTTACAATATGTATTATAATTAGTAATATAAGAAAACAAGCAATTAAATTAGGTCAAATACACTGATAACTTAGAAAAAACTTTACGTGTAACCTAAATCCTAAAAACTGTGACTGATTATTCTCTTTTGACTGCTTCTACATATAGCTATTGTTTGGAATTAAGGAGGCGTTTTGTTATTAGGACCAGGATTTCAATCGCTCTATAAATTTGATGTTATTTTATTTAGTATTTGATTAGTAGGGTTAGTTAATATGGGTATAGTTTTTATACTAAAATCTTGATATTATTTGTCGCACACAGTACATGAATAATAATACCAAGATTAATTATATCTCGATAACATTAACAAAATGATAATATTAAATCCTCGTAAGTCCTTTTTATTATCATCACTAAAATATCCAAGGTTAACAATTTATGAAGTTTTAAACCAACCACATGTTTTAGATTATATATACACTATATTTCATTTAATTCAATGAACCAAAAAAACCATTAGTATTAGATTATATGTAGCACTAATAGTCCTCCTTGTGTTTTTAAATTAGTATATTTATGACCTTGTATACGGCTAAAATCGGAGAGTCCGATTTTAAGGTTTCTATAGGGTTCCAAGCCCGGTTTCGAGGGGCTCGAAGCACAGTCTGAGGCTCGGCCCCGAAGTACTCCCCTCGAGAGGGTATATCGAAGACTCGTCACAACACATCTCGAGGCAGTATGAAAATCGATGACGGTCATGGAAATGCGAGAAATAGGACATGTGGTTAGAACTGACAAGGTCTGCAAGAATAGTACAAGTCCACACTAAGCCATTATATAGTTGTACCAATAGCATTTCTTTGTCATAATTAGACATGTACTATGTTGGGATTCCCCCCTCCTATATAAAGGGGACCCCTATCATTTTGTAACACACATGAATATTCAATGCAATAGAACATTCTCTTTTCTTGGCTAAACGTGCTCAACAATTACTCTATAGATTTATTGCTCTTCATTTACTGCATTCACTTATTGTTCATTAACAACTGCCGAAGACTACCCTCGAGTCCCGGTACTACTGAGCTCGAGGTCCTTAGCCTTGTGACCGTACTGGTTTAATTATCATATTTCTCTTATTTACACTTAGCAATTTCTTACCTAACAACTACTATTAAAATAAATCACATATTTTTAGAACCACAAATCAAATATAATTGTTAATACCATTTTCAAGGTAAACAGTTTGGCGCCCACCGTGAGGCTAAAAATAATAGTAATTGTTTTAGTGCTGATTTTTTGAAAACACAAATTATTTTTCACACTTTTTCTTGTCCAAGAATCTTTGATTTCAGGTCAAAATATGTCTAACTCAGTGAATGCACACGAAAACAACAATCTTGGGCTTCACGGAGAAAACGGTGCAACTTCCTCAGCCGCCGGTTTACCACTGCAAAACCCTAGGGTGGCACCAGCACAAATCCCCGTCGATGCGGGCTCACGCAACGCTCAGCAGGTCGATGTAAGCTCTGATATCGATGAAAGTGTGCGCGGAGGAGGCCAACATGAAGCGCAGAGAACTCCAGCTCGGGAGGAAAGAGAAATTAGCCTACAAGTCATTTTTGAGATGTTACAGGCACAACAAATGGCTATTGCTCAGCTACAGAGCCAACAGAAAACTCCAAGCACAGCAGTACCGGAAACAACTCCTCGAGTCAAGCAAGCACTAGAGAGATCGAGTAACAATGGGTCAGCAGCAAACACCGATATTATGAAGATGCTCGAGGACCTCACCAAAAGGATTGAATCAGGAGAAAAGAAGATAGAAGCTAACTACAAAAGGTGGAGACTTATAACTCGAGGGTCGATAAGATCCCAGGCACACCACTGATTCTGAAAGGTGTGGATTCAAAGAAGTTTGTGCAGAAACCATTCCCCTCGAGTACGGCTTTGAAGCCTATTCCGAAGAAGTTCAGGATGCCCGATATCCCGAAGTACAACGGGACCACAAACCCCAATGAGAATATTACCACTTATACTTGTGGTATAAAGGGGAATGACTTAAAGGATGACGAGATTGAATCCGTCTTGTTGAAGAAATTTGGAGAAACACTGTCAAAGGGGGCCATGATGTGGTATCACAACCTTCCCCCGAACTCGATAGATTCGTTTGCCATGTTGGCAGACTCTTTTGTGAAGGCACATGCTGGTGCCATCAAGGTCGGTACAAGGAAGTCCGACGTCTTCAAGATCAAACAAAGGGAGAATTAGATTCTAAGGGAATTCGTATCTCGCTTTCAAATTGAGCGAATGGAATTACCACCGGTCTCCGATGACTGGGCAGTGCAGGCCTTCACTCAGGACTTGAATGAACGAAGCTCGATAGCTTTGAAGCAGCTGAAGTAGAATTTGGTTGAGTATCCCGCCGTAACTTGGGCGGACGTGCACAACAGGTATCAATCAAAGACCAGGGTCGAAGACGACCAATTGGGAGCCCCCTCGGGCTCAGTATATCCAAGCAGGATCTTGGCAAAGAAATTAAGGTTTACATAAAGGGAATCAAGACCAAACAAAGAAAGATACCAATCGTATGTAGAAGATCGAAGAAATTCCCCAAGGCGCAATATACCTCAAAGCGATCGAAGGACAGATCGAGGTCAAGGTTCCCGGGGACTCGTGAACAAAGTCGGGTTCGATAGGCACACGGGGCCGGTAGAGGCGCCTCGGTTGTCTGAGTACAACTTCAACATCGATGCCACAAACATCGTATCGGCCATAGGTAAAATCAGAGATACCAGGTGTCCAAAACCCATACTATCGGATCCTTCACAAAGGAACCTCAACTTGGTATGCAAATACCATGGCACTCACGGTCTTAAGACCGAGGACTGTAGACAGCTTTGAGAAGAGGTAACCCGACTGATCATCGAAGGGTACCTTCGAGAGTTCCTCAGCGACCGAGCTAAGAACCAACTTCAGGAAAGAGAGGCAAGCAGGAAGAACGAACCAGAAGAACCCAACACATCATTCACATGATCATTAGAGGAATCGACATCCCACAAGGACCCGTGTTCAAACGGACAAAAGTATCCATCGCAACGGAAAAGCAAACTCGGGGCTATATACCCGAGGATACTCTTATATTTAATGAAGAAGACATCAAGGCCTTATCTCAACCACATAATGATGCACTAGTAATTTCTTTTCTTTTGAATAAAGTTCAAATTAGACGTATGTTCGTGGATCCAGGTAGCTCGACCAATATAATCAGGTCGAAGGTGGTGGAGCAGCTCGGACTGCTTGATCAGATTATAGCCACTTCTCGAGTCCTCAATGGATTCAACATGGCAAGTGAGACAACGAGGGGGTAAATCATCCTCCCAGTCAACGTGTCCGGTACAATTCAAGACACCAAGTTTCATGTCATCGAAAGTGACATGAGGTACAATGCCTTACTTGGAAGGCCGTGGATACACAACATGAGGGCATTACCATCAACTCTTCATCAGATGATGAAATAAAATGGTGTATGGAGAGCAACATGTAGCAAAGGAGTTGTTCGCAGTACATGACATCGCACCAACACCGACACCCTCCATCTCGGCGAAGTCAGAAGACAAGCAGATCCCCGAGGGACATATAGTAGTCTGTGAGTAGTCGAACGAGGATGATGAAGAAGACTTCCTCACTCCTCGAACCTTCATTTCCCCTGAAGAGTCAGATGAAACGAAATCGACAGTCGAAGAGCTTGAACAAGCCGTTTTGATCGAGCATCTCCCGGATCGAAAGGTATACCTGGGAACAGGATTAACCCCTGAACTCAGGGAAAAGCTCATTCAATTTCTTATTAACAACATTGATTGCTTCGCTTGGTCCCATTTAGACATGACAGGGATCCCGATAGAGATAACCACCTATAGAATAAGTGTCGACCCCAGGTTCAAACCGGTAAAGCAAAAAAGGAGGCCTCAGTCCGAGGTAAAACATGCGTTCATCAAAGACGAGGTAACAAAACTTCTCAAAATATGGTCCATTAGGGAAGTGAAATACCCCGAATGGTTAGCTAATGTAGTAGTAGTCCCCAAAAAGAGAAATAAATTAAGAATGTGCGTAGATTACGAAGACTTGAATAAAGCATGCCCTAAAGACTCATTCCTATTACCCAACATCGATCGCCTGATTGATGCCACGGCCGGCCACGAGATACTCACTTTTCTCGACGCCTACTCCGGGTATAATCAAATTCAAATGCACCAAGAGGATAGGGAAAAGACTTCGTTCATCACGAAGTATGGTACATATTGTTATAATGTAATGCCCTTCGGGCTAAAAACGCGGGAGCCACGTATCAACGCCTAGTTAATAAGATGTTCGAACATCAAATAGGCAAGTCTATGGAAGTTTACATTGATGACATGCTAGTTAAGTCCCTGCGCGCAGAGGACCATTTGACTCATTTGCAGGAAACATTTGATATCCTTAGAAGCTACAACATGAAACTCAACCCCGAGAAATGTGCCTTCGGAGTAGGTTCGGGCAAATTTTTAGGCTTCATGGTGTCAAACAGGGGGATCAAAATCAACCTCGACAAAATCAAGGCCATCGAAGAAATCACGGTGGTGAACAATGTGAAGGTCGTACAACGGGTGACCGGGCGGATAGCGACTTTAGACCGATTCATCTCGAGGTCATCCGATCGGAGTCATCACTTCTTCTCCTTACTCAAGAAGAAAAATAGCTTTGAGTGGACAACGGAATGCCAACATGCCTTAGAGGAATTAAAGCGGTATTTCTCGAGCCCACCTTTGCTCCACATCCCGAAGGCGGACAAAACGTTGTACTTGTATCTGGCCGTATCCGAAGTATCAGTAAGTGGTGTGTTTGTTCGATAAGAAAAAGGTAAGTCGGACCCTAGGAGATGCTGAAACCAGGTATCCACACTTAGAAAAATTAGCTCTTGCATTAATAAGTGCATCTCGAAAATTGAAACCTTATTTTCAATGCCATCGTATATGTGTTTTAACAACGTACCCTCTTCCAAACATCTTGTATAAGCCCGAATTATCGGGCCGATTAGCCAAATGGGACATCAAACTCGGAGGGTACGATATCGAGTACCAACCTCAAACAGCTATCAAGTCCCAAATTTTGGCGGACTTCGTGGCCGACTTTACGCTTGCCCTCGTGCCCGAGGTAGAGAAAGAACTCTTGCTAAAAATGGGTACACCATAGGGGGTATGGACCCTATTCACTAACAGTGCCTCAAACGTGAAAGGGTCCGGCTCGGCATAGTTCTGAAACCACATACGGGCGCCATGATTAGACAATCTATAAAAAATGCGAAAATGACTAACAACGAGGCCGGGTATGAGGCTATGATTGCAGGTCTCGAGTTGGCCAAGGGCCTTGGAGCAGAAGTCATCGAAGCAAAATGTGACTCCCTTCTGGTAGTAAACCAAGTAAATGGAAGCTTCGAGGTTCGTGAAGATAGAATGCAAAGATACTTAGACAAGCTTCAAGTCACATTGCATCGCTTCAAATAATGGACTCTAGTCCATGTACCTCGAGAAGAAAACAGCAAGGCCGATGCACTCGCAAACCTGGGATCGTCCGTCGAAGAAGATGACATACTCCTGGGGGCTATTGTACAGCTATCCAAGTCAGTAATTGAAGAAGGCCATGCCGAGATCAACTCAACAAGTCTAACGTGGTATTGGAGGAACAAGTACATCGACTATGTGAGAGACAGGAAGCTGCCCACGGACCCAAAAGAATCGAGGGCCCTTCAAGACAAAGCAACCCAATTTTCACTCAACGAGAATGGAACTCTATACAGAAGGACCTTCGACGAGCCTCTAGAAGTATGCTTAGGATCAGGGGACACCGATTATGTGCTTCGATAAATCCATGAAGGCACTTGTGGAACCACTCTGGTGCCGATTCTGTAGTTCGAAAGGTGATCAGAGCGGGTTACTATTGGGATAGCATGGAAAAGGATACCAAGGAGTTCGTTCAAAGGTTTGACAAATGCCAAAGGTTTGCACCAATGATCCACCAACCCGGTGAACAACTACATTCAGTCTTATCACTGTGGCCGTTCATGAAATGGGGGATGGACATCATCGTCCCCTACCAACGGGACCAGGTAAAGCTAGATTTATTCTATTTATGACTGACTACTTCTCGAAATGGGTGGAAGCATAGGCCTTCGAGAAGATAAGAGAAAAAGAAGTCATTGACTTCATCTAGGACCACATCATATGCCGATTCTGGATCCCCTCCGAGATTGCATGTGAGAATGGGAAGTAGTTTGTTGGCAGCAAGGTGAAGAAGTTCCTCGAAGATCATAAAATCAAAAGGATCCTATCAGCACCCTACCTCCCATGTGCAAATGGTCAGGCTGAATCAACGAACAAGACCATCATTCAAAACTTGAAAAAGAGGCTAGAAAATGCGAAGGGAAAATGGAGAGAAGTGTTGCCCGAAGTACTATGGGTGTATCGAACAACTTCGAAATCAAGCACGGGAGAGACACTGTTCTCTTTGGTATACGGATCCGAGGCTTTAATACCGGTCGAGGTCGGGGAACCAAGCGCCATATTTCGACATGCCACCGAGGACTCGAACAACGAGGCCATGACTACAACCCTAGAGCTACTAGATGAAAAACGAGAGGCTACGTTGGTCCAAATGGCCTCCCAAAAACAAAGAATTGAAAGATACTATAACATGAGAACAAACCTCCGATACTTAGGAGTCGGGGACTTAATCCTAAGGAAAGTCACCCTCAACACTCAAAACCCAAATGTAGGGAAGCTAGGCCCTAGCTGGGAAGGACTGTATCGCGTCCTCGGAGTAGTAGGAAAAGGGTCCTACAAACTTGGCATCATAGAAGGTGATCAACTACCAAGCAATTGGAACATATCGATACTAAAACGTTATTACTGTTGAGGTACAACCTTCTCCCTTTTCATTTATGTTTCATACTAACTTATTACAGGTGTTCGATTGAGAGGAGTCGAAGCACCCTTCAGCTCGAAGACCTTGGGTTTTAAAGCATACGTTGCACTTTTTTCCCCTTAGATCGGGTTTTATCCCAAATAGGTTTTACCGACGAGGTTTTTAACGAGGCAACATCTATATTCTACCTAAGGAGAACTAAACAAGTATTAAAGGCTTCTTTTCAATCAACCTCAAATACTGGGGGGCATCACCCTCGGAGGTTATCTTTTCGAAGGAATCAAGTAATGCCTAAGAGAGCCTCGATAGGAGAATGTTGTATTGGGCCAAACGGTCAAATGAACTGTGTCCATGTAGAATAATCGAGCCTCCGAAGGCAAAAACATTTACACATATATCAAGTAATCGAAGAAGCCTCTTTGCTTATCAAAACGATTTGTGCCTCAAAGAAGTTTACTACTTTCACAAAAACCGGCTCAAGGGCCAAAAACTCTCAAACAATCGGGGACTGCCATCGACAGTCAACTCATTGAATCATCAAAAACGTGAATTCGTAAGACCTCAATGAGGCAACTTCGAGCTCGTAAGACATTAGTGAGGCAGCATCGAATCTGTAAGACCTCAACGAGGCATGCCCAAATTTATAAGACCTTAAAAAGGCATAACCCCGATATTAAGGCTAAGGCTTTATATTCGAACTTCTAAGACCCCTAAAAAGGCATACCCTCGATATAGACACCGAGGTCATCTCACCCGGGGACTAAAGGGTACGGCCGAACACAAATACCACAGTCATATTAAAAGGCTACAACCGAATTAACGCGGCTCGGAGACGTCTGACTGCCGCCATAAATCTAAAGGACTTCAAAGACTTCAAAAATTCTTCGAAAATAACCGGTTAATCAGGCTACCCTCGGCATAAGCAAAGGATCTTCGATAATATCAGCTCCGAACAATGAAAAGGCTTCAAAATAATCAGCCTTCGATGAAAAGGCTTCGAAACATCAGCCTTCGAGAAAACCTCACGAGGTATTCAATCATCGTCACATATCAACTTATAATCGAGGTTCTTATTTGAGCCGTCGAGGAGTCGTACGAACACAAAATATGCCAAGGCATAATCAAAACTTTAAAAGTCTTTATCCAGAATGGGGGAAACTATAGTCGTATTAAAGGTCAAATCGACCCAACTTAAAAAGAGCCTAAGGGCCGATATGTAGGAGCCTAAGGGCCAACCTAAAGATTCTAAGGGACAACTTAAAAGCCTAAGGGTCGATCTAAAGAGCCTAACGACCAAATTAAAAAACAGCCTAAGGGTCAATGTTCTTAAACCTAAGGGTCGATAAGTCCCGATTTAAAACTTAACTCGAGGATCGAACCCTTAAACGGTCAACTGTTATCGATTATTTGCAAGCACGAAAACCCAAGGGTTTAATGTTATAAGTCCAACACATCGGATTGATTATCGACAAGCATACAAATTCATTCCAAAAAGGCAAAGGAAAGACAGTAAGTGACGAAAAGCAAAGATTCTTTCATATAAAAGTTCACAAAACATACAAAACTCATACTTGGAGCCAGTACATAAAAAGAAAGAAAATAGAAAATCCTAATCTACCGGCGGGGGAACTTGACTGGAAGAAGCTCCATCGGGAGTTGTGTCTTCAACGTCTAGGCCCTCGGCCCCCAGGTTTCCAACGGCCTCTTCCCCCTCGGGGACTTCTTCATATTTTTCACCTTTCGAGCCGCTGGTCGAACCACTGGCCAAACCTTCATTAAAAAAAACAGAGTTGCCGACTCTTCTTCTAGGCCCCTCACTCTGTCGATCTCAGCAGAAATATCGAAGCCCCCTGCATGTTCTTCCTCGAGAGCATGTCTCTGAGATCCCAATCGAGCATGGTCAAGGGCTCAAGCTAGTTTGAGCTTGGCCTCAGCAGACGCTTTCTTCGCTCGAGAGTTTGCAGCAATGACATCCTCCTAATACGAGGATAAGATCCCATTAACCTTGGCCTTAGTCTTGGACAGCGCGGTAGCTGATTTAGCATGAAGATCCTTATACTTGTTTATTTCTACCCTTGCATCTTGGAGTTGATTCTCAGCCGAGGTCAGCATCTCTCGGAGAGTATATCTCTCAGAGCCTACCTCATCCATGCGCCGCTTGATCCCGAGGATCTCAGTATCCTTGACTCTAAGCTCCTCCCGCATCAAGTCATCATTCCGCTTAAGCTGCAAAAATAAAGTCAAGGCATTAAATGCTAAAGTCGGGCAAGCACAAAAATAAACATGCAAAGTCTATATTACCCGCTCATCGAGATCGGTCCGTTCTCGAGATACCGCCTCCAAGCGTTCTTGAACATTACGAAGTTCCTCCTCCTTTTGGAGAAAAGGTCCATGGACTCGTCCGCCTCCGATGAGAACCTACTACACTCTTCCTCATAGTGGGCCAACTCAGCTTGTGATTTAGGAAAGGCCTGATTGTAAAGCACTATGGCCTGAAGACAAAAAGGAAAGAAATCAGGAAGATGAGGATCAAAACTCAAGGCATAATCACCAAAATACTACCTGTTTCTAGAGCTTATCGTCCTCCTAAAAAATGAGCGAGGCGTTAAGGACGGGGATGTCTTCGACCCCGATGAAGTATCCTTCGAACATATCATTCTCCCCGAGGAATGCCTGTAATGACCTGGCCGGTCGTTCCATGGAATTATCCCTGTTATTCTTGTTTATTCCTTGTCCTGCTTTGTTTAGTTTGTTTATGATGTGTAGGGTTTGGTTGGTTTGGGTTCGGAGTGGTCGTGGTGAGAATTGAGATACTTAGTCTCTTACATTGGCCTAATAGTTGAAAAAGTCAACTGGGAGCTGACTTATTGGTAAACAACCTTGGAATATAGATTTTATGGCTCGGATAGCTTCGTTAGGTTATCCGGGACTTAGGTGTGTGTTCGGAATGTGGTTTTGATGTCCAGTGTAGAATTAGGCTTGATTTGGCGAAAGTTAGTTTTTGGCGATTTCCAGTCGGCAGTGAAAAATAGGCTATCGGGGTTGAAATGGAATTCCAGAAATTGGAGCATGTTCGTAATGTCATTTTGGATATGTGTGAAAAATTTCAGACCATTAGGACATGTTTTGGGTGGTTACGGCATCTTTGGCAAAAATTGGAAATTCTAAGTTCATAGGCTTAAATCCAAGGTGAATTTAGAGTTTTTATGTTATTTTGGGTGTTTTGAGGGTGCGACTAAGTCCGGGTTGTCATTTATGACTTGTTGGTATTTTTGGTTGGAGTCCCGAGGGGCTCGGGTTGTTCTTTGTTCAGGATAGCCATCAGGGGATTTTAAGTTGGAAAATAGCAGCTGATGTTGTTGGTGCTGGTGTAACCGCACCTGCGGATAGGGGACTGCAGGTGCCGGCCCGCAGAAGTGGACAAGAGATCCGTGGATGCGGAATTTGGGTGGATCAGTGAGAGGCTACAGATGAGGACGTGGGGCCGCACCTGCGGAGTCGCAGGTGCAGAAATTCAAATTTAAGTGAATTCTCGTACGTGCGCACCTGGGACGGCAGGTGTGGGTCCGCAGGTGCGAGATTTAGGCTGCAGGTGCGGGAATCCCTGGACAGATCATATAAAAAGGGTCATTAGCGAATTTTGGGCATTCTTTCACCATTTCCATACGGGTTTGAAGCTTTTGAAGGGTTTTTGAAGAGGGAAATCGATAGTTCTTCATTGAGGTAAGGTTTTTGGACTTAAAGCTCATTTATGTGTGACTAAAGGTCTGATTAGTGGGGAAAATTGGGGAAACTCAGTGCTAAAAATGGATAATTAGGGCTTGGGATTAGAGACTTTAAAATGGGAATTTGAGGGGGGGCATTTGGAGTTCGGTTTTGGTGTTCTTGGTATGTATAGACTCGTGGGAGGATGAGGATGCTTGTGGTGTACATTTTATCGAATTCCGATACGTGGGCACGAGGGTCGGGTTTGGCCAATTTCGGGAATTGTGCCTAATTTTGATAGTTTTCCATTGGATTTCGTCTCCCTAGCATATTTTGATTTTATTAATCTGATTTTGATAGACTCGGAGCATTTGGGAGCCGATTCGAGGGGCAAGAGCATCGTGGAGTAGTTTTCGGACTGTTTTGAGGTAAGTAACGATTGTAACTCTAGACCTGAGGGTATAAACCCTCGGTATTTTGCATGGTTTTGGTAAATGCGGTGACGCACATGCTAGGTGACGAGCATGTGGGAGTGCACCGATAGGGATCGTGACTTGGTCCGTCTCGTGGCAACTATTAAGCCGCATAATTGATTTGAAATCATGAGATATCCTGTATTTTAGAGACTTATATTTATATATGGGTCGTAAGCCATGTTTGGGGCCTTGTGCCAATCTGTTTAGACCCTCAGGGGATTTTTACACTATTCTCACACTATTTTTGATAGAAAATATATGAACTCGGTCATGTTTATTACTGTGGCTATTTCACTGTTATTACACTATTTTGGAATACTGTGAGGTATTTTGGGCTGAGTCCCACGATGTGAGATGAGTTGCCCGAGTGGCTTGAGAGGATGACTAGTGAGGACGAGAGCCGATTTGTGAGGATAGTTATGGATCGGGCTGCACGCCGCAACAGATATATGGATCGGGTTGCACGCCGCAACATATGTATATTGGATCGGGTTGCATGCCGCAGCAATATAGCGCTTGGGATGTAGGAGCCCCTCTGGAGTCTGTACACCCCAAGTGAGCGTAGTCGACTATATATATTGGATCAGGCTGCACGCCGCAGCATATTTTAGGTGGATCAGGCTGCACGCCGCAGTAGTTTTGTGGATATCTGGTATTTGTTGAGTGGGACCGCTTAGTGTGAGCATGGAATACTGATAGTGGAGTCACGAGTGACTGAGAGACCTTGTTATGAGAGATATTGTGCCTGAAAGGCTGTTACACTGTGAAATTTATTGTTTTTCTCACTCTTCTTTATACTGATCCTTCTAATAAAGGTTGAAATATTGTTTTATGAAATTATGATTTATAAATGATCGTCACTGCACTCAAGTTTTTAGTTACTTTGGTTACTTACTGAGTTAGCGTACTCACGTTACTCTCTACACCTCTGTGTGAAGATCCAGATATCGGGCCAGCTCGCTAGTTGACTTCTCGTGTGCTTTGGATTTGATTCAAGGATCGAGGTAGCTGCTCAGCATCCACAGCTTACCTTCTTCCTTTTCCATTTCATAGACTTTTAGTACTTGGGCCTGTATTAGTAGCAAAGTCACATTTTTGATACCTTGTATTTACTGTATTAGATGCTCATGACAGTTGACTCCAGAGGTCTGGGTCGGTGATAGATTTTGATCGTTTTGGATTAATATTATTGTTGAACTTGTCTTAAAAAGTGAATTTTTATTAGAATTGGAGACTATATTTCTACAAAACGGAAAAATGTTGTTTTCTTTGTATTAGAGGGCTAGCCTAGTTTTACGATAGGCGCCATCACGGACCTTATTGATTTGGGGTCGTGACAACACCCCCACATTGGGACCTTTCATATTACGGGCATCCCATATTTGCCTAGGAGAGAATGTTGGACCTGGCGGAGAATCATCTATATTAAATACCCTGGTTGGATCTATCGGGGCCTTCTCTTGCCTTTGGGGAGCTTCAGAACTGGGCTCCCCGAGTTCATCCACCAAATGCCCCTCGGCTCGGGAAGTGTTTTGGCCGTCGACCGGCTTAGGGACTTCGTTTGACCCACCCTCGAGAACCTCTTCAGCCCGAGGTAGGGCAGCATCAACAACTTTTGATTTAGAAACCGTTGGCTTAACAACTGTCGCCTCGGCAAGCTTTAAAGCATTCGTAGGTACCATCGGGCAGTCATTTTTCTCTACGCCCCCGGCTCGAAGGCTCTCTTCCACTTCCGAAGTTAAGGCCGCTGAATTGACCTTAGGTTTTTGAACCTTAACCTTCTTCGGCTTCGGGGACTCAGTCGGCGATTTCTTCTTTCTCTTCTTCTCCTTAGCGGGCTTTGGGGTATTAGCTTCCCCGGGCGGTGGTTCCCTCATCAAAGAGGCCTCTCCTAGGCCTGCACAAACACAAAATATAAATATAAAAATGAGAATACATTCAAGGGATATCTCCTTTAAAGAGTTCAAGTATGGCAGGAGTAAAACCTCACTATGGTTTTTAGCCTCCCACCGGGTCTTGGCCAGGTCACGCCACACGCGCTTAGCATATGGGCAGATCAAATCGAGCTGGCGAACCCAACCTGAGAGATTCTTGATCGCGCCAAGATACCACTCGACAGTTGCATCATCAAAGGGGGTTAGTTCAAAGGAAAGATGGTCCAAAGGAAAGAGAAAATACTTAATTAGCATGTTCACTTACGATTCATATTCCATTCCTCGTGGAATGGAATCCTTTCGGCATGGATCAAATCCGAGGTCCTAACTCGGACAAAGCAGCTCATCCACCCTTTGTCCTTGTCCTCATCGATATAGGTAAAGAGGACCTTCGAAGCCCGACGTTGAAACTTAATCAGGCCGCCTCGATAAAGTCGAGGACTATAAATTCTAATTAGGTGGTCGAGGGTGAAAGGCATCCCCTGTACCATGTTTGAAAAGTATATAATCATGTAAACAATTCTCCAGAATGACGGGTAAATTTGGTCGAGTGTCACCTGGTATTGTCTGTAGAAATCGATGATCACGGGGTCTATCGACGGTGAAGATAGATCTACCGGACCTAGGGCAAAAGGATATGTGTATACACTAAGGAAGCTGGTTTTATCTGTTGTTATGTCCTCCTCACGAGAAGGAATATCCACTTGTACCGCCTCTTCCTAATGGCAATCAGCCTTCACCTTCCCAATTTCGGTTATCAGGATAATGTATCGGGACATGGGTTCACATCGCCCCGGTTTCGAAGAAGGTTTGTCGACCTTGAAATCGGAGGACATATCGCAAGGTTCGGGGATACACTCCTCAATACGAGTAGGCACTACTGCTTTTCCCTTAGACAAGCGTGATGATGAAGAAGCTTTATCATCCTGGGGAATGGTTTTAGAGGTCTTTGCCATTTTTGCTGGAAGATTTCAGAGGAAAAGGAAGAAAATGGCTGAGAGTTAAACACAAGAAAGAAGTAAGAAGAGTTGTTGGAGATTTGAAGATATGGTGAAAAGTAAAAGGTTAAGAAGTGAAGGATTGGGGTACTTATAGGGGCCAGCTATGTGTATTGGAGAAGGCAGAAGGACAGCCGACCGCCATAGTCGATTCAATGCTCTTTGAAAGTCGTGCAAATGTGACCTTTGAACGTCCCTTATTATCACATCAACTGTTGTCACCATGTGACTGGAGTTATGATGGGTACGTTGAAGAGTCAGAGAATTCAAATCGTTTCTTAGCGTTTCGTTCTAAGAAGCGCTGGGAATATCTGTATACGGCTAAAATCGAGGAGTTCGATTTTAAGGCCTCTATAGCGTTCCAAGCCCAGTTTCGAGGGGCTCGAAGCACAGTCTGAGACTCGACCTCGAAGTACTCCCCTCGAGAGGGTATATCGAAGACTCATCACATCACACCTCGAGGCAGTATGAAAATCGATGACCGTCATGGAAAGGCGGGGAAATAGGACACGTGGTTAGAACTGACAAGGCCTGCAAGAATAGTACAAGTCTGTACTGAGCCATTATACAGGTGTACCAATAGCATTTCTTTGTCATAATTAGACATGTACTATGTTGGGATTCGCCCCTCCTATATAAAGAGGATCCCTGTCATTTTGTAACACACATGAATATTCAATGCAATACAACATTCTCTGCTTTTCTTGCCTAAATGTGCTCAACAATTACTCTATAGATTTATTGCTCTTCATTTACTGCATTCATTTATTTTATTTTTTTATTTTTTTCGATAACTAACCATTTTATTATCAAAAAACTTGAGAATTACAAAACTCGAAACTGCTGACCAGTTTTTTACCTTCTACTCACTCTAATGACCTTCATACCAAAATAGTTATAGCTAACTCTCGCTATTAACTATTCTGGTATCTAATACTACTTCCACTAATTCAAAAAAATTGAACACTAAACAAAATAGAAATAGTTACATTTGTGACTCATTACATGACAAACTATGTAAATCTATTTAAGCCTTCCATATAATCTCTCCAAGCTTTATGCATATGGCCTCTGATGTGTATATGTTGCAATCTCTTTACACATTTTATCTGCTGAAGTTTTTCCATCTTGAAATCTAATCAAGTTCTGATCCCTCCACAGACTATGTACCACCATGATGAATGCTACCACTATAATGCAGATAAGTCCTGCTTTCTTCTTTGCATGGTTAACCACCCATTGCACTTCTTCTTCCCATGTTCGAATCTGTCTATTAATGCTCAACCATATCAACATTCTCTGCCATATAGCCCTTGTATATGAACATTCAAAGAATAAATGTTCAAATACTTCATCTTCTTGTCCACATAAGCAGCACATTTTAGCCACTCGAATCCCTATCTTGTGTAATTTATCAACTGTTGGCAATCTTTTTAGCATTGCTAACCATAGATTGAACTTGTGCCTTGGATGCATATGAGGGTGCAATATCAAACTCTTCCAGCTAACCTTCTGACTCTGAGGGATTTGTACCTTATACATACCTTGAATACTATATTTCCCATTTGCTTTCTGGAAATTCATCAACCTCTCCTTTACAGTTCCCTGCATATTTAAAGTCAGTACAAAGTCCCTTTGTTCAAGAATCTTCCTTAGAACCCAAGCAGCACTCTTAGGTATCTTCATATCATCTAAGCTTTTATTCTTTATGTAGTAGGCATGGATCCATCTTATCCACAAGCAATCTTTTTCATTTCAATTGCCCATAGATGCTTTATAACTGCAACTCTGTTCCATTTGCATAAGTTTATCACATTCAATCCTCCCAGTGTTTGAGGCAAGCATACTCTATCCCATGCTACCAGTGCCCTCTTTGATATTTCAGCTTGACCAGTCCACAAATAAGTTCTACACACTGACTCTATCATCTTGGATATCTTCTTTGGCAATAAGAAAATCTGAGCCCAGTAAGACTGCATCCCAAATACTACTGATTTTATGAGTTGTAGTCTACTTGCATAAGATAATAACTTTGAAGTCCAACAGCTGATTCTAGCAGTAATCTTCTCAACTAAAGGCCAAAATTGTTGAACATTTAACTTCTTTGAAGCCAAAGGCACTCCTAAATACTTGAAAGGTAGGCTCCCTTCTATGTACCCCAATTCATGCATGATCTGCTGCTTTAATCTTTCATTTACACATGCTATGTATACTGAGCTTTTCTCTGGACTAGCTTGAAGCCCTGAAGCCTTTGAAAACTTTGAGAAAGCTTCCTGTAACAATTTTATAGACTCCAAATCTGCTCTGCAAAACATTAACAAGTCATCTGCGAAACATACATGCATAACTCCTATCTTCTTGCATCTAGGGTGAAAGTAAAACCTTTTGTTTAATGTCAACTGTTTGAATTACCTCTGCAAGTATTCCATGGCTATCACAAATAAATAGGGTGACATGGGATCACCCTGCCTTATCCCCCTCTTTCCTTTGAATGGCTTAGTCAGTCCCTCATTCATTATTAAGGAATATGACACAGTAGTAATGCACTCCATTATCCAGCATATAAACTTTTGGGGAAATCACAGTTCAGCTAGCATTCTTTTCAGAAACCCCCAGTCTAATGTATCATAAGCTTTCCTCAAGTCCACCTTTAAAATGCATCTCGCTGTCATACCTCTCCTTGTGTATCCTTTAAACAATTCATGGGTAAACAATATGTTATCTGTTATGTTCCTTCCTTCAATAAAAGCTAACTGGGAATCTCCAATTATGTAGTTCATAACTGCTTTCAATCTGCCAGTTATGATTTTTGTAATGATCTTTTACATTGTTGAGCAGCAAGCTATAGGTCTAAAGTCCTTTACCTGTGTAGGATTAGGTACTTTAGGAATCAATGTTATGGCTGTGTGGTTGATGACTCTTGGAAAACTTCCTGCTGCAAAGAAATTCTTCACATCAACTATCACATCATGCTTGATCACCTCCCATTGTTGTGTGAAGAATTCAATAGGATAACCATAAACTCCATGTGCTTTTTCTGCTGGCATACTTTTTATTGCTTCCATAATCTCCTCTGTACTGACCTCTTTAATAAGCTCCAATTGTTGTAATCTTGTAAGACATGTCCCTTCCTTTATTACCTCTACATCTAGACAAGGATGCTTTAAGTCAGCCTCTCCCATCAGCTTTTGGAAGAAATCCAAGAATTGCTTTTCTATCTCCTTTGGATCAATGATTTTAACACCTGCATTATCATGAATAGAAACAATGTTGTTAGTGTTGGTTCTTAACTTCCATTGAGCATGGAAGTATTTAGTGTTTGCATCTCCATATTTGATCCACATTGCTCTTGATTTCTGCCTTAACACCTGTTCTTCAACACTACTCCATTTTTCTACTTCAGCCAATATATCCTTTTCTTTCTCAATCAACTGTCTTCTCATTGGTTGCATGGATAACTGATGTTGTATAACATCCAGTTTCTGCTTTGCCTACCCCAGGTGTTGCTGATAAGCTGCCATGTAATTGTTCAAGTTCTTCAGTGCTTCCTTGAGACTTTTTAACTTACTCCATGTTCTATTACCACACATCAATGCCTCATCCTTTCTCCATGTTTCTGCTACAATTTTCCCAAATTCAGGCTGTTGCATTACAGTTTGATACAGTCTGAATGGTTTTGGATGCAAATATTTCTGTCTTACATCCACATTACAATTCATCAAGATAGGAGTGTGGTCTGATACTCCAGGGTTCAAATATCCTGCGTCTACATGTCCATATGCCATCATCCATCTGAAGTTCCTAAAAGCCCAATCAATCTTGTTGTACACCCTTGCATTCTCATCTCTCTTGTTGCACCAAGTATACTACCATCCTGTACTTTTCAAGGGAGTTAATTGCAGATTGCCTAGAAACTCCTTGAAATCTTGTACTTCTGCCATAGTTATAGAAGCCCCTATTCTATCATCCATCTTCAAACAGTTGTTGAAGTCTCCACTAATTAACCATTCATCATTTACCTTGGATCCTATATTTGTCAGCTTCTCCCATTGTTGCCTTCTTGATATGCTGTAATTGTATGCATACACTATAGTTAAATACCAAACTTTCTGATTTGCTTGATCACTTACACTGTNGAAAAGTGTATGGACCTAGGTGCATGACTTTATCTCTGTCCTCCATTGTATCAAATCTAAAAATGAAGTATCCATCATCATGATACAGGATCTGTGGTTTGTTTACAAAATCCCACACATTATCAATATAACGTTCCATAGATTTGAAATATGGAACTCCTTCTGTTTGAAGGCCTTATTGAGCCCTCGTATATTCCAAGTACTGACTATCATTGTTGTTGAGGATGTCCTAAACCACCCTGCCTAGTATCATTTTCCATTTCTCCCATTTTCAGTACATCAAATCTATTTGCAGTTCCAACTTGACTAGTTGAGCATACTTTACTAGTTGACCCAGTTTGTTCAACTACATTATCCTCCATTACTCTTTTATCTTATCTTCTATTACTTCTTGCTGCTTCAGCCAGGGTTGGATACTCATTACCACTTAGTACCCTTT
>ML281898.1:13270-115273 GCA_005239495.1 Nicotiana undulata | reverse complement strand
AAATTCATTTCTCGGGCTTGGGATCTCGGAATTCAATTCCGAGCATATGCCCGAGTCCCATATATTTCTACGGACTCTCCGGGACCATCGAATCACGGGTCCGGGTCCGTTTACCAGAAATGTTGACCAAAGTCAACTATATTCGTTCATTAATTATCAAGACTCATTTTCATCAATTTTTCACATAATAGCTTTCCGGCTACACGCCCGGGCTGCGCACGCATAATGAGGTGAGACTAACGGAGGCTCTCGGAGCCTCGGAACACGGATACAACTTAAATTATGTAAGATGACCTTTTGGGTCATCACACATTACTTGCCTTGCGGTAACCCTTCTACACAAAGTATAATTGAATTTCGTACACACAAGGGTGACACGTGGTATAACTGGCACATTTAGTCCCTTAAGCTTAACTCTGCTCATAGTGCTTGCTTTAGGTAAGCGTCTTCGTGAATGACCTTTAAAGGTTATTCTTCTATTGTTCATTCTATTATTGTCAAAACACTATCCTTGAAACGATGTCGACTATTACCAATTCCTTTGATCCCTAATTCAGGTTCGATTTTTTTTCCTTGTTTACTATCCCATACTAATTTCTATTACTTGGGGGGTCTAACTTTTCCTTATGGTAATCACGTGTGAGTCACCAACTCATTTCTCGAAATGAGGGTATGGCTTTATGGCTTATACTTTTGTATTGTCTCAAGGCCTGTCTCCTCTCATTTTTTTTTCACTTGACTATAGACTTTATCATTATACCATATTTTGATTTACCGCTATCACTCATTTATCACCTCTTACTCATAATGTTTCATTTACTCTCTTCTTATTTTCATGCTAATATCTCTGTCTATCGCCCTATTATAAAGACTTCAACATGAAGTTCTTTCATATTTAGCTCCCCCTACTTCATATCACTGGCTCTTCGGGACGCCTAACGTTCTTCTTCTTTTTTTCCTTTTTTTACTAGTGGTTGGAGTCATACTAAGGCAAATATTTATCCCTTCTAGGATCCTAGTGCCTATCTTCTGAAATTTCTGAATATTCTAGTATTCATATCTGACTGTTCTATTCTAGAGTGACCATATGGCTATCTCCAAATGAGAACTATTACCATGTTCTGCACTACCCTTCAAAAATGTTAAATAATGATAACAATCTATCCACAATTTTCGGTTACTCTAACCCCAGCTGGATCCTGATATCCTATCCTTCTCATAAATTATTTCAGTTAGCTCCCATAGGGCATAATTGAGATTGGTATGGACAATTGTAGATATCTCTGTTACCGTTGAAAGTAACTAAAAATGCTTATATTTCTCTGCCAGGATTATAAATACTGATAATCTTTATTAACTAGCTACCTCGTACCCTTATTTATCTTGCTTCTTTTACTTATTAAAACTCGTATCTACCTTCTGATTCTCTTATTTCTTTTTACCATATGGGTAGATAGATATTCTTTCCTTAGAGCTCCTTATTAAGAAACTAACACATCTTAGTACACACATGATCTACTGAAGCCCTCACATTTACTCATCATAAGCATGATGAAAAATTGAGTTCCTCTGACTCAACTATGCCACAGCCACATTGCAATCTCTTACCATCCATCTTTCAAGATGTATGCATCGTCGTATTATAAATAAGATAGAATTGAGGAAATTGAGTTCTTACGATTGAGCTCTACCACACGATCTAGAGTAAGAAGAAAGAGTAACAGTCCTAAATGCCCTGTAGCCTCTTGCTTATAAGTGTGGTGCACAACACACCCATAAACAAGACTCTACTAGACACGGCTCATAGACAACCACTAGGACAGACCTGCTCTGATACCAAGTTTTTCACGACCCAAACTGGAGGATCATGACTAGCACCCGGGCCATATTTGCCGAGCACCAATGTACATTTTATCTAGTCTTCTTTATTATCTTTAAGGGATAACGAGATTAATAAAATGGTAGATATGGATCATGAACATACATCACATGGGATGACTAGATTGCTAAGAAAATACATAAAAGGTACGAGCTACAACGATGCCATGAAAGACTATACAACAAAAGTTAGCCAACAAGGCATACCAAACTATACATGAGTCGACACCTGTATATGAGCCTCTAAAGAAGCATAAGTAATGCAACATAGCCGGAACAGGGTTCCGACATACCCATAACATCTATAACAAAATGCATACCAAGACCACGACAAGTCCGGAGAAAGGATCTCGCCTATAACCGCTGAACAGGAAAGCCTACTGTGGTGGGGGAGCTCCGTCTACCTGTCTATCAGGACCTGCAGCACGACATGCAGCATCCACAAATAAAAAGGACGTCAGTACGAATAAAGTACTGAGTATGTAAGGCAGGAAATCATAAATAAGAACAGTAATGTAAAGAGAGATGTAGGAGATACAACCTATAGCATCTGAAGTATTATAAGAGACACTAACATGAAATGCATGATACATATATACACATAATCATTTTAAAACATCCACCTCTGTGGGCATCAACATCATCATAGAACATTCACCTCTGTGGGCATCATCATCATCATATCATACCGGGGCTCAAAGTGGACTCGGTAAACCCAACTGATCAGTGGTTGCACAATAGGTGCCCTACCCGGCCGACTATAGCGCGACTCGGTAGAGTAAAATATATACATATATATAATGCATGAAGGACTCATTGGAATCATGTTCTGAACATTTCGGAGTGATGTAAGGTCGATATTCTCCGTACACATCATTAGGGCTAACTTTTCATCGAGAATCTTATAAGAATCAGGAAGTACCAACAACATTGATAACATAAGAATAAGAGAAGCAACCTCAACATCAATTGTTCCATAAGAAGGGAAACAATGTAAGTACTGCTAGCTTCTAAGAGTAGAGTATCTTTGGAAGCTCGTTCATTGCATTACGTACAATCAGAGTCATGAAAAATAAGGAAAGGGATAGCCTCACATACCTTGTAAATACTTCCCCAACCTCAAGATATGCAAATGTCACAACTCCATAATCAACAATAAGAGAACCGACACTATCGTTATCGTTTAAGCGTCATAACTATTATGTATCGACCACAACCTATTTTACGATGAAACGGACAGCACCTCCCCTATATATATGACTTCACACAAGTCAAAACAATCACCAAACAGCCCAAACAACATCAATAATAATCATATTGAGCCTCCCAAAACAGTCCACACACAACCTAATCACTTCATACATAAGATGACCACCATAGTCGTGTCAAACGACCCGGAAATGTTACAACGAATGACCAGCTCACAACCCTACATCCATGTGGTGTTTCTACACACCCTTACTCCTCCAAAACTCCACAAAACAGTAGTAAAACACGCAGCCCAACAACAACACAAAACAGTCTGCTACAAGTCAAATAACTCAAACTCACGGCTTCCGATCACCGTCCCGTGAGTTCTAACTATTAGGAAACACATTTATCAACCTTCCTTGATATTTAAGAAATTAAATACAGATATTAGACTTTTCTTAAATATGAATTAACTTCCAAAAATCTAACTACAAAGAAAAAGGAGAGGCAGTATAATGACACTTACGTCGTAGGGATCGTTTTGATGTTATTGCTTCTCGATTTCATGCCCGGGATGATATTCTTCTTTGAAACCCTAGAATATAGCTTGAGGTTATGTTTATGGGTGTTTTCTGGTCGTTTTATGCTGAATAATGAAGAGAAATCCAACCTAAGGGTTATATATATCAAGTTTGGAAAAGTCAAAGAGGTTCTAGCTTGGCACCCTAGGATTGGTCCATCTTCCGATGCTTATATCTTTTTATCCCGATGTCGTATGAATGAACGGTTAAGAGAGTTGAAAACTAAATTCCATGACCTTAAATATGTTCCAATAAAACCACATATAACACATGAAATGTATTGCTCAAAAAGCTCTAGTGATCCACTTACTTGTCACTTATGATGTTTGCGTAGTCTCGCGAAACTGCAAATATCTCTCTACGCCTATATCGTATCGATGAACGGTTTAATGAATTTGAAACTAGACTCATAGATATTAAATTTTGTTGGTAGATCATTCAATAATTCTAAGTATTTTGGGAGAAAATATTAGTTACATTTGACCTAATTTTCAGCACATTATGAGTGTAACTTGTGAATACCTTTGCCGACTTTTGTTCCACAACTTGCTTGACTTCAAAAATGTAGAACACAACTATCATGCGATAAAAATTAACTCATAGAATAACCTCCTTATAATGTAATGAACCATAGTCTCACCCTAAAGTACATGTTATAACATTCCAAACTCGTCGACTTTCGACGAAACTTATTTTCTTCAATTGGTTTAGCTTCTAAGCTTTCCAACCCTCTTGGTACTCGTTATTCATGATCTTAAATATTTGTAACCTCCAACGTAACATGATTAACTTACTTTATATTCCATCAAATATAATCTTATTTCTGAGCTTACATCAATTGACTTACGATGTACTCTCACATACAAAAACATGGGGTGTAACAGCGAGGTAGAGTAGCAAGGGTCTACCTGGCTCTGGCGGTACCAAGACTGGCGGAGTTGATAAGTACTCCTTAATTCTGTCGAAGGCCTTTTGACAATCCTCGGTCCATTTGGTCGCAACATCTTTCTTTAACATCTTGAAGATTGGTTCACATATGACCGTGGGCTGGGCTATGAACCGGCTGATGTAGTTAAGGCATCCTAGAAAACTCATTACATCCTTCTTATTTCTTGGTGGTGGAAACTTTTGGATGGCCTTGACCTTTGATGGATCCAATTCTATTCCTCGGCGGCTGATGATGAACCCAAGTAATTTTCCAGTAGGAACGCCGAATGCACACTTGGTGGGGTTCAACTTCAGGTTGTATTTCCGCAATCTAATGAAGAACTTCCTCAGATCTGCTATATGGTCGATGGCTTTCTTGGACTTGATGATGACATCGTCCACATATACCTCGATCTCTTTATGTATCATGTCATGGAAGATAGTCTTCATATCTGTCATGTAAGTGGCCCCAACATTCTTTAGTCCGAATGGCATCATCTTGTAGCATTATACTCCCCGCGGCATAATGAAGGCCGTTTTCTCAGCGTCTTCTTCGTCCATCCATATCTGATGGTCCGACGAAACAATCCACGAACGATTGAAGTTCATGCTTGGCACAATTGTCAATCAGGATGTGTATGTTTGGAAGGGGAAATTCATCCTTTGGACTGGCCCGGTTGAGATCCTGGTAGTCGACACAAACCCTAACCTTTCCGTCCTTCTTACGCACTGGCACGATGTTGGCTAACCATGTTGGATATTCAACCACCCTGAGGACCTTGGCGTTGATTTGTTTGGTAACCTCCTCTTTGATTTTCAAACTCATATCAGGCTTGAACTTCTGGAGTTTCTGCTTCACTCGCGGGCACATTGGATTGGTCGGCAACTTGTGAGCCACAATGGATGTACTTAGACCAGTCATGTCATCGTACGACCAAGCAAATATGTCTGCATACTCTTTCAAGAATTGTGTTTATTCTTCTTTCTCTGACGATGACAGGTGGATGCTGATGCGAGTTTCTTTGACAGTCTCTGAATCTCCCAGATTGACTACCTCAGTTTCGTCCAGATTGGACTTAGTTCTATTCTCAAAATCCTCTACTTCTCTGACAATTTCATCGGGTACGACATCCTCTTCTTGTGAATCACTGTCCTTTTGTTGCGTTGACTCATTGCATGTCACAGTCATTCGTTCATCAAGACAGGAAATAGTAATGATGTATAGATAAAAATATTTAGAGAAAATGATAATAATAAATACTGATTCATTAAAATGTAAAAGCGATTTTTGATAATTTAAACAAATGTTTTTGGAACATTGGGGATTTTATTGGAAAACAACAATGCGAAAGGAAATTATTAGCAAAAATGAAATAAATAATGCTTGTTCATCCTTGCTACCCCGGGACTCGTCGGGCTTTGGATGGTCTGACAATCAAATTCTTGAGAAATGATCCCTTGCTCACAGCTTGGATGGTAGGGACTTCCTCCTCCTCCTCAACAATAACACAACAATCCTTGTCTTCATCTTCCAGGAATAGATTCTTCAAGGCTGCTAGTGTTTCTTCTTCTTCTGACCCCCATATGATGTCAGCTTGTTGGAAGGTCTGCTCCAAATGTGGTATAGGCTGTTCCAATGGATAGTAGGTACCGCGCCATGGTGGCAACAAGGTTTTGTATGCTTTCCAAGTGTATTTGTATCCCATCCCAAAAGTGGTGCCATGGCACTTCAGCTGTATTGATTTGGAAATCCCCTAAAGATTCTTGCCGAGCCCTTTTCCAGGCTCGTACCCGCTCAAGTTCAATATGCTCTCGATCTTACTATCCCACCTTTGTCCTTGTCTATTGCATTGACCTGCTCGATGTGGTGGTAGGTTTCTCCACCCAGCCTTCTCCTACCCTCAACTACCAGGATGGTTTGGCGGTTGTAGATAGGGTTGCTTCCGTCTCCATGGATGATTACTTCTTGGTGATTCCACTCAAATTTCACCTCCCGATGCAATGTCGATGCCACGACCCCGGCGACATGTATCCATGGTCGTCCTAATAACAGATTATATGACGCGGATACATCTATCACCTGAAATTCAACCTCGAACCATGTATGTCTCATTTGCAGACAAAGACTGATTTCTCCAATGGTGGACGTCTGAGAACCGTCGAAAGCCTTCACATTCATGGACCCTTCTTTTATCTCGTACAATCCTTTGCCTAATCTTTTGAGTGTTGTCAATGGGCAAATGTTGAGGCTGGATACTCCTTCGATTAGAACCTTGGTAATGAAATAATCCGCACATTGCACAGTGATGTGTAGTTCCTTGTTGTGAGTTAGCCCTTCAGGTGGAAGCTCGTCCTCGTGGAAAGTGATCTTATGACTTTCCAGCACTTGTCCTACCATGTTGGCCATTTCTCACCGGTGATGTTATTTGGCACGTATGCTTCATTCAACACTTTCATCAAAGAATTAATGTGCGCTTCTGAGTTCTGTAGCAATGACAAGATGATATTTTGGGCTGGAGTCTTGTTCAGCTGATCTATGACTGAATATTCTTTTGCTTGCACCTTTCTCCAAAGATCATCCAGACCTGTTTCAATGATGGGCGGCCTATTGGAAACATGTTTGCTAGACTCTTCCAAGTGTTCAGGTGTATAGACCCTGCCAGTCCTGGTCATCCCCTGTGCGGCACCAGTTTCTTGTATTTTGACCTTACCTTTCCTTCTTGCTTCAGCTACGTAGTCCCAAGGTACAACATTAGTGTTGAAAAGCGGCGGGGTTGACACTCTCACTGTAATTGGTGTGGCTACCTCCACTTCAAACGGGACACGTGCCGTGGCAGGTGGAATTATTTCTACCTCAAACGGCACAGGTGCGTCTGCAGATGGTGCCATTTCAAACTTGAATGAGACTGAGGCAGCTACCTCAATATCTCCTGATGGCTGAATCTGGACTATGATGGGATTAAGTGTGACCACTGGCTTCTTTGGGTCATCACCTTCTTTGATCAATCTGATCGAACCCTCTGGGTTCCATTCTTCTTTAATCTCTATCATGCTGATGCCTCCACCCCTATGGTCTAGGAACGGATTATTGCGGACATTAGGAGTAGTTTCCTTAGCCTGGATGACCTTGTTATCAATCAGAGACTGGATCTTATCCTTCAGTGAGCGGCATTCATTAATGGTATGCCATTTCATGCCGGAATGGTATGCACAGGTTTTATTTGGATTGACCTATTGGGATGGACTTTCTGAGGTTACATCAGGGATATGAGTGACATAACCAGTAGCTTTCAGCCTTCATACAGCTAGTCAATGGGCTCGACAATAGCAGTATATTATTTGGGTGGCCTTCAGTCAAAGTTGGGTCGTGGTCTTGGGAAATTTTGGCGAGCTGGAGGTGACTGGTACTGAGAAGGTTGGGAGCTGTATGTATGATAAACAATGGCTGGTTGGGAATATCTGGGAGATGTGGGTTGGTAAGCAGGTGGGGGTGACGATTGATATGTTGGCGGAGGTGCTGACTAATATGTAGGTGGGGGTGCTTGGTGTGTGAGCAGGGAAGTTCGGTATACCAATGGGGATTTGGGTCCCTATGCAACCATTACCGTTCATGCGTCTTTATTCTTGGATATACCACCAGACTGCAAGGCTTTGTTGGGGGCTTGTAGTGCTTCAAAATTAGTATACATTCCGCTCTTAATCCCTTCTTCAATTCTCTCACCTAGCTTGATGATGTCAAAGAATTTGTGGTTTTAAATCACCATCAGCCTCTCATAATACTGCGGGTCCTGTGCCCAGACAAAGAATTTGTTCATTTGTTCTTCGTCTAGTGCAGGCCTGACCTTAGCTGCTTCAGACCTCCAGCGAGTGGCATACTCGCGAAAAGTTTTTGTGCGCTTCTTCTTGAAGTTCTGGATGTAAAACACGTCTGGAGCATTCTCTATGTTGAACCTGAATCGATCCATGAAATCTGAGGCCATGCCTACCCAGTTGGACCACTTCTTAGGGTCTTGGCTGATGTACCAAGACAAAGAATCTTCGATGAGGCTTCTCATGAACAATTTCATGCGAATCTTCTCGTCTCTTTCTACTCCAACCAATTTATCACAATAGGTTCTCAGATGGACTCTGGGTCACCTGTATCGTCAAACATCTCAAACATAGGAGGTTTGTAACCCTCCTGTAGTTCCACATCAGGCTGTATGTAGATATCTTCATAGTTCAGTCCCTCAAATCCCTTACCTCTTTCGACGCCTTGAACTCGGCTAGTCAACTTCTTGAGTTCTTCAGCCAAGTTCTTAATAAGCATATCCTTCTCACTGGATTCAGGTGTGTAAGAGATGAGTTGGGTGGAATGAGGTAGAGTCTCCACGTATATGGGGTTGTTATGATGGCCTGGAGCTTGAGCATAGAGGTAGTCATTTGTGGAGTTTTGTGGTTCAGGGATGATTGGTGGGGTGTTTCTTAGAGTGTGGCAAGTGTTTTGTTGGTACGTTGGTGGAATAGTTTGATTTTTCGGTGGAGTTGTACGGTGGTGAGTTGTAGGAGGATTCTGTTTGTTTGGGGTATTCTGAGGAGGTATGGGGTTTTGGGTGTTCGGATGATTGACATCTAGAACACTAAGTGAGAAGGATAGATTTTCCAAATTCCGGACATGTTAAATCTCCCCTTGGAGTTTCAACAACCTTTACTCGAGTTGTGACATAACGTCATTCTGAACCTGAGTACCTCGGCTGTCGGTGGCTTCCGTATGTTCAACTGGTGTCGAGTTTTCCTTTATGATCTTTCTCAAATCTTCCATTTTGCTTTTGCATTTTCCTTTGCCTTTAGGTGGACTAGGAGGAGGATAAGGTGGAGGGCCCCTGGATCTTGTGTGGTATGATGATGATGCCAGAATGTACGAACCAACCTTTAGGGAGGGGAATAATCAAAAGAAAGAAAGAAAAAACAAAAGGTAGCCAAGTCAGTGAGGATCATGAGAAAATATTGCAGTATTTAAACACATATTGCAGGAATATAAAAAGCGTGCCCTAATTTGGGAGCCTCATTGTGCCCGAGGTAGGCCTAGCTACAAGTTGATTTGGAGAACTTAGATGCCCAAAATGCCTCATTTCATTAATGTAAAACAAACGAATCTAAAAACGACACTAAAATAATAAACAGGAAATAAAGTCACTAATGGCACTAAGCCTTATTACATTGATAAAAGCAGAAGATAAACCTACCCTATTTTGTCCCAGAAGGACCTTCCCCAGATTCCATATCTCTTATCCCATCGAACAAGTTCCCTAGCTCGCGCAGTCCCAGCAGCAGGTATGCTCTGGCCAGGTGTCATCCTTCATTTCCCTCGGCTTTCTGACAGTCTTCGACCCTATTGATGATCTTACCTTCCAACTCTACTATGCCTCGCTCCAAGTATTCCATCTTCTTGCTGGAACGGATAACCATGTCTCTCCATTCTTCGATCAACCTTTTGTTGGCCTCATGTATTTCCCGGTGCTCATTTTTGGAATCATGGACCCTTTTGCACAGTCGATTGTACTTGACCTGAGTCTCGACATCTTTGTTTATTATCCTATTACCTCGGCTAATTCCTGGCCTCACCGCCCCATATAAGTTGTCTTCCATCTATGACAGATAAAGAGGTGCACACCCAGCATGGTATCTGTCTGGTTCAATAGTATTCTTTTCCAGGATGATTTTTCAGTGCCACATATGGTGGGCTTGGAACTTGTAGGGAACATCATCATCCTGGAAGTCAGCTCGGAAATGGCTCATCTTATCAACCCTTGGCACAACTTGCTTTCTGCCTGCTTGTCTCATGACCCGGAGAGGAACGTAAGGATATATACCTCTCAGCCCGATCAACACTAGGTGTGGTGCATCCCTGGACTTGATGATGAATTCGTTCGTTGGGAACCACTCGAACATCCATTGTACCTTCTCCTCAGTTAGGTTATCAAAGAACTCTACCCACTCCTCTGCAGACTCTGGCTGAGAAAATCAGTCAGGAATATATGTCATTCGCTTGGGGTGGTGGAAAGAAATGTGATCGTTCCAAGCCCTTCGCGAAAGTTTTTGGTTGTACTGGCCCTTTTGGTGATGTTCTAAGAGCCATAGTTGCAGCAGCAACTTGCAACCCTCAAAATGCTTAGCTCCTTTTTGACAATGTTCCAAGGCTCGGTAAATGTCTGATATGATCATCGGGACAATCCTGAAGGCTTGCCCATTGATCCCCTTCGTCAAGGCCTTGGTTACCATGGCTAACCTAGTGTGAATCCTTTCCTTCTTTGTTGGAAACACTATCAGTCCCAGAAAGCATGCAATGAATACAAATACCCTACGGTGGATATGCCCCAGAGATGTAATGGAAAACTCGTCGTGATAGGTACGGTATGATTTGCTGTGACCGTATCTTTCATACAAGTACTCGAATGATATGTATGAGTGTTTCAAACACTCTAATTCAGTGTTCTTCTTTAACCCTATCATTTTCAGAAAGCCTTTGCCTGTGCGATTCTCAGGCACCAACAACCCAGGGATTTCCCAAACTAACCCAGCTAGTCCTCCTATATCTTATAGAAGCAGTGTCATTTCAATATTCCCAAAGCGGAATATAGCTTTTTCACTATCCCAAAATAAGGTGGCGGCTCAATCAACATGTTATTAGGTTGGATGTCTAGGAGAGACGGTAAATTGCCCAGGTATTTCTTGACGTGTTTCTTATCACTGGAGTGAAGAACCTCCCACCTCTTCAGGAGCATTGGAGGGATATTACTAACCATACCGAATCTAGGGACCTCGTGCCTCATATTTTTACAAGACAAAAATGGTTAGGCCCTTACCCCCGCCAGAATCGACTATTTATACACTTATGATTAGCATACAAGCATTTTGTTCTCCAAATAAATGCACAGAATGTGATTGCGTCCGTTGGGATTATGAAAATCTCGGTTGAATTTAGACAAGGTTGTCTTAAATGATTATTGTGCGGACGACACATTAACCCGGCTAGGTTTGACCATGATGCATGCACAGTATAACAAAGTAAGGTTTCAATGGGGGTTTTAGACTGGTATCCTTGAGCGGACAACTCAAGGGGGAAGGCGCGGAACCATCGACTGCACCGCTAATCGACTGGTTTTTCCGCAAATAAGCCTTTCCGAATTTAGGGGGTGATATAAATAGGAAAAGCACAATCACTCATCAAGAGTTGCTATAGGATTTATATAGGCACGAGTGGAATATGACGTTGATCATGATTATGAAACAATAAATAAACAATAAAAGCATGTTGTCATGTATTTGCATGTTATGAAAGCGGTTAATACAGCAGTTACAATTTAAAGCGGTTACAAAGGGAAACAAAGAAAACATGTCAGTTTTGTTCTTTGGAAAATAAAACTTGGAAGAAACAGGCAATAAAATTGCACATAAGGGGAAAGGGAAATGGTGAATATATTAGCAAAGTAAAGACAAATTCACAAAGCAGTTTGAAATGGTAAAAGCCTAAAGTCCCCAGTAGAGTCGCCATGCTGTCGGGCCCCCTTTTTCCTCTCCTTTCGGATCAGCCAGGGTTTTTGACATTATTGGGACAACTCATTTCCTTTTGGGATAAGGGATGTGAAGGATTTGAAGAGTCGCCACCTAACAAATTAAGGTGCGTTAGGGAACCTATTAAGGGTCACTTACAACACAAGTTGAATAACTAGAGATTGGGTAAGAGCTTGAAATTACTCCAAGGGGAAGGGGTTAGGCACCCCTCAAAGTCCACAACTGTGGTTCCCGGCCAAACAAACTTTGTGAATTTAAATAAGTAGCAAATAGGCAGTCAAGATATACACATGTAAACAAATATTGGTTTGAAAAGATTCGTAGTCTAAGCACACATATGTAATAAAGTTTTAAAAGATTCACAGTCTAAGCACAAATATGTAAGGGATAGAGGAGTCATAAGTTGTTTATCCTATAGGATCACATCAATGCAATTCCTAGTAATCACTTCTCAATTAGGGGATACACGTGGCATTATCGCACCGGTCATCATATCCATATCTACCCTTTATCCCACCCCTTAGCGGTTATTAAGTGAGTTTATTTAACGAACTCTAAGCGTGTTGTTACCCGTCCCTTCTTAATGGTCCTGGAGGAATTTAGGACCTCTAAATATAGGCAGTTCTAGACAAAACCCCTAAGGTTAAAAGGATAAAATTCTAAGCGACAGGCAAGAACAAATATGACTGATCAGATAATGCAGGAAAACAGTTACAAGGCTCAGATTTACCTCCACAGATAATGCACATAAGCAGCACGTCTCAAACACAAACAAGAGGCAGTTTTATTAGACAGGATCCTAAGCCAGGATATCTAAGTGAATATCAATGCACAAAAATATGCAGCTTGTTTATAAACTCAATAGCAAGGACCTAATCAGTTTGCCTACTGATTTTAAAACCTGTGTATTTAAACAGTAAACATAACCAAGCAGTTTTTCCAGTTTTTAAAGAGATTGGTTACCTAAGGCTTGCCTAGGCGTGGGATTGTGCATAATAACTACCAGAATTATTAAACAGTTCAGAGGTTGTTTTACCTAAAACATGTTGTTCTAAGTGATGTAAATCTGAGAATGCAGGGATTGTTACCAATTTCTATTAAAAGCAGTCATGATAATTATATGTGAAACTATTTTATACCTTTTCATGAATCAACAGTTTAAACTAGGCGTGGTTAAGAAAATGCAAACGAAATCCTAGAGCAGGATATCTAATATGCACATATAAATGCAGGATGGTTAAGACATAATTTCAGGATATACAGGATTCCTAAAGCATGATTTCTAAAATGCACAAAGAGTTACAGGATGATGGAGACATGATTTTGAATGCCCAGGAGTAACAGTTTTTATATTAATTTTATTATCCTAAGAGCAGGATCTCTAAGTGGTAGGCAGGAGTATAAATTAAAGACATGACGTACGTTGAAGAAGTAAACATGAAAGCTCTACAGACATGATATCTAATGCATGTTTGGCATGATTTGAATGAATATGTGGGTCGTAAGCATGGATTCTAATTCAGATATAGGGAACGTAAAGCCTAAGACATGATTTCTACCCAATGATAGAATATATAACTACCCTCCCCATTTCACTAGCCACCCCAATATCTGCTTACAATAATTATTACAAACCAACAGCTGAATGAATTACATAAATAGATAGAAAAGAAGAAGCTAAACTATAGGGAGGCTTAAGAAGGCCCAAATGTACCAAACTTTATATAGCCTCAAATTCCAAAGTCATAGCCTTTCTCATGTGCAGGTGTGTCAGAGTTTCCTAATGACCTCAAGGATCCCGGGCAGTGCTCACACCAAGATTTCATAACCAGAACTGAGTAAGTGCAGTGTGGAAGAGCCAGCTCCAGTGCATCAGAGTTCAAAGGGATCTTAAAGCAGTCACACACTGAAGGGGAAGAGCTTAATAAAGACCTAAGAGTAGAGTGAGAGTTCTTGACATAGTTTTGAAAAGCTTTGGTATAAAACAGTATTGAAAAGACTCAGTTGGATAAAGAAGTTTTACAACATAGGAGTTGTTTAAGTAGTAAAAAAAATAGTTTGAACAAGAACTGTGTAGTCAGAAAAACAACAGATCAACCATACATCAATCAAATTAAAACTTGCTTAACAAATTTTCACACAGGGAAGCTGGGAACTGGGGACATATAGGGCATGTACAGTGAACACATAACAGGCAGAAGCACAAAAGTTTTAAGGGATAGCAGACAATAGGGTAGGAATTTCAGCATTGCTAATGGTTGCATAGGATTAGAATTGCTTAGGGGCGCTTAAGGGATTGGGAATAACTAATGGTGTAAGCATAGTATAGGATTATGGACTTTAGGGCAAGAATAGAAGATACAATGGTATCAAACATAATTAAGCATATAATCAGAATAGTTCAGAACAACAAATTGTTTACAAAACAAGTTTGTACCAGATCAAGTTAAACATAGAATTAGAGGGTGTATAGGATTAGGAGATAACTGAATAATAAACAATGAAGACATAGAAGTACTAAGTATGATCGAGTAGGATTGAGAATGGTATCAAAATAACTTAAGACAACAATTCTTCTGCACAACAGGTGCATACCAAAACTAAGCAACATATAGGCAAGCATTTAAAGACAGAGTAGAGCCACATTAAAGCAAACTTCAAAGGAAGTAAATGTGTTCATAAATAGGCTGACCCTAAAAAGGGATAGAACATGACTAGCATACTAAGTAAAGCAAGTAAACACATGTTGAGAAGCAAACAATAGACATAAACAGATTAGTAAAATGATAAACTGAAACAGTAGAAGAAACACATTGGTTTGGAACTTGAATTTAAAATCAGAACATACCAGTAAGGAGATTAGACACAAAGGGCAGAGCAATAGAGTGAAATAATTATCCTTGGCTTGCAGCCAGCTAATTTGAGTGACAATAACAAGTTACTAGAGCAGAAAGTTTAAGTATGTGAGAGAGAATTGTGAACTAATGTGAGTTCGTGTGTCTATAAGTTTGTCTAATAAGAGTAGAAGAGAGAAATATATATAGTAGTTTGAAATCTAGGTAAATAAGGTAAGAGTCAAATTGTTAGTAATTATAGAACTCGGAATCAATTAGAGTAAAATCATTCCAAGTATTCCATTTATTAAGGAAATCAGTTCAAACAGTAAGGAACATGTAACAAGTAAGGAAAGAAATCATGTATAGCTGGAGCATAACAAATAAGGAATTAATTCAAACATAGTAGGTACATAGTAAGCAATTAGGGATAGGTACATAAGATTCTAATTAAGGAAATAACATAGGAATCAATTAACAATATAGTCAACCACGTAATAAGGCAAGAAAATAATAATGGTCGGAAATCAAAAAGGATATTGACACAGGAAATTAGGGATTCAAAGAATCGAAAATAGTATTAATATTAAGGGAAACTGTATAGACTTCCATGAATAAACAGATAAATAGAGTGTAAGCAAACAGAATCAAATCGGAAACCCTGATAAAACATTATTAGGGTAAAAATCAGAAAACACTTTAATTAATCGAGGCATACTCATGAGAATCAAAAAGCAATGATGAATTCAGGAATTATAACATAGTGTTAAAACTAGGGGTTTAACATAACAAATTCAGATTAAAAAGTAACTTAACAAAAAGTTGTTTAAACATATGAGAATCAGAGGACAACCTTAAAAGAACAGAAATATGTTTTGAAGAAAGGTTCCAGAAACCCTAATGGAAAAATAAAGCGATGCTTTGAGAAATCGAAAGGTTTTCATAAAACAAACGAAAATTGCTTAGAAAAACCTCAGATCTAAGAGGTACAAGAGAAGAGATTAGGGTTTTCTAGAAAATAGCCCAGAAATAGAGAGACCGACTTAGGTCTAGCCAGAAAATAGAAAGATCTTACTCAATCGGGCCATGGTGGCCTGAGAATGGTGAGCACATGCCCGGGGGTTAAGGGAACGGCCACTGGTCCCTTGAGGACCTCAGAGATGGCATGAATCCGGTCATGGAGGAGCCATTGAGGCTAGGGGTGGTGGTAAGAACCACCATCAATATCGGCGAGCAAGCAGTCGGTGAGTGGAAGCCATGGTTAGGCAGAGGGAGTTTGAGAGAATGAGACGAGTGTGACGGCGGGTGAGTGATGAGAGAATAAGAAGGGTTTGGGGGTATAGGTTAGGTTAAATTAGGAAAGGTTAAATCCAGCCCGTTGATCAAAATTGATCAACGACCAAGATCTAACCAGAATTGGGTCGGTAGGATTAGTGGATTGGGCTTGCGATATTGGGTTGATTTAATTAGGGGTTTGGGGCTGTTTTAATTTAGGCTAAAATCAAAATGAAATAGGCTATTTGTTAAATACCCAATTCAAATTAGTTAAAATAATTTAGAAAATAGGTAGTAATTATAAAAAATGAATTTCATGCATAGAAAAAGTAGTTTAAAATGATTATTTACTATTTTAACATACAAAGGACTAATTTCTGGTAAAAATAGTACGAAATTACATGTGTGGGCTATAATTGCAAAGTTATTGCAATTATAGCCAAAAGGTGTAAATGTGGCTATTCATGGAACAATTTGGTCTCAATAGGACCATAAACAATAAATTAAATCAAGAAATGCATTTGAAATCATTTGTAATGCAATTTTGTAATTATTGATTTGGAATAAAATGCTGGACAAATTAATAAGGTTGTAGAAACATTATGGAAAAAATATCAATTGCCATCAATGCATGATTTTGCAGGTATGTATGCAATTTAAAATATTTTCTGGGAAAAATTGGGTATCAACATATACCTCTCGGTAGTTTGAGTGACTTTGCGCGAATTGACTTTCTTAAGACTAATTGGGTGTTCAAATAATGCAAGTGAAATTGCTCAAGTCGGGTATTACTATCTTTAGGTTTAACCCTTTAATTGGGGCTATCAATCTCTTGAATTCACCCCAATTCCCTGTTAGCCTGTTTTACCTAGACTTGGGTCCTCTTTCTTAAGAAAAACCCTAGTAAAAAAGGTACGAATCAGTGTTTGCAACAACCAATTCAACAGTTAAAGCATGAAACAAGCTAAATATCACTAACCCATAAACAAATAGGCCCTAAAACTGAAGACCATTAAATACCCACACTAGGATTGGGTCACACTCTATCTAATGGGTCTAGCTACTCATAATAAGGGAAGAAATCAAAGATGGAGATGTAATATAAGCGATAAAAGTCAAATACAAAACAAAATCTAAATATATAAGCTAAAACAACTCTAAAATTACCCAAAGTGGTAAAGTACGGCTGTTCACGAGCTCCCTAATACAAAAGTTTAACCTAAAAATTTGTAAAAGATCTATTTATACACAACTGAAATTATTGGACAAAAATTCCCCTACGGAGGTTCCGCTGACTGCATAAAAATGGGCGCCTTAAGGTTTGGAATTTCGCGGCCGCGCAAAAATGAGCGCGGACCGCGTTTCTTCAAATTTGGACTTGGACTGGGTTTGGTTTCGCGGACAGCGTAAAGTCTACCGCGTCCGCGTGATCTTCATCCGTGGCCGCGTATTTTATTCACGAACCACGTTCCTCAGTTGGGCCTTACTTTCAGACTCGTTGATCCTCCTATCTCGCTCCTAGCAGAATTTCAACAGCTTCCGCGTCAGGTACCTTCGCGGCCGCGTAATTTAGACGCACTCCGCGTTCTTTGTTTGAACAAAGATTTCAAGGTCTATGAACCATGCTCCTCGTTGTTAGCGTAATTTCACTCGCGACCGCGCCACTAGTTTCGCGGCCGCGCTTTTGTAGCGCGGTCAGCGGTCTACTTTGATCGCAAATCAATCTCTTTGAACTTAACTCTCGCGGGCCGCGTATTTGGGGTCGCCTCAGTGGAGGTGCTTACGCGGCCGCGTAATATCATCGTTGTCCGCGCTCTAGTTTCATTATTTGTGCTTGTGCAAGTTTGACTCCTTTATGAGTTTATTTTGGCTTCTTTGCCTCATTTTGACCAAGACCTGCAAGTAAGCACCTTAAGTTAGTTTTCAGGAATACCTTAACACATTTTTGACAAAGAACCTAAGCAAAAGAGAGCATATAGTAGGCTAACCCTAGTTATCAACTCCCCCAAACTTAAGCTTTTGCTTGACCTCAAGAAAACAAGGTAATTCCCACCTCCACAAGAAAAAGAAAGTAAAATTTCAGTTTACCTAAGGTAATTTCATCAAGATTCAATTGGAACTAACAATTACCCTCATCACAAATGCATTATTGACAATATTATGGTATGAATTTCTGAGTTTCATAGGTCTAACGTGACACAAGGGCTTCAAGAGTTGACTCAATTTATCAAAGAGACTCGCTCTCTCACGTAGGTCTTTGTGGATCCTAGAATCCTTCTCCTTTACTCTCCATGAGCTCATCTCACATTATAGGATGTAACACTCAAAACGGGGATTGTAAATGAGTGCGCTCATCACTCTTAAAAGAATGCCACAAGTCCGAATCTAAGTACCATAGGCTTGCCCCTCATGTAAATCACCACTAATGTAAGCTCACTCAACTTGAAATCCAATAGGGCTTTAGCGGGATGTAATGAAGGATTTTTGGATCAAGGTCGGATATAATGAACTATGATGATATCATCTTTCCTTAAGCACTCCACTTTCTCAATTCGGATTATGCTTTATTGACTCTTTGAGTCATTCTCTTCTTCCATGGGGGAACTAGAGAGATACATCGTCAGTCTTTTCTTCCATATGACGCTCATTTTTCTCCTTTTATCATCATTCCAAGCCTTTCAACTTGTTTTCTTGAATTCTTTCAACCTTTACTTTTCTTTTGGCATGCTTCTTTTTGGCTTTTCATCCTTTTCTTTGCCTTTCTTTTTCATCAATTCTTTTTGTTCTTTTAACCTTTCATCACTTTGAATTTCCTTGTCTCTCCCCCAAGTTTATGTTTTTGACTATTGTTCATCATGAATTCTAAGGAAATATTGGGTGCCAAGAGAGGGTCATTATAGAACGGATGAAGGCTTGTAATTTTGTTATTGAATGAAATTGCTTAGGCTCAAAGGGGTTGACTAAGGATATTATAATGGTAGTCTATGGAAGTTTTAAAAGTTCAAATGGGGCAAAGGAGATCCTATAAACACTTCTCAAGTCGAGATACACTTAGAATTTCGCCTAGAAAAACATTCACGGCAAGTTCTAGACTTGTTGGCACGGCACTTGGACTTACAATTCAAAACCTCACCTCTCAAGCCACTGGATTGTTAAAGAGAATATAGTAAAGGGCCCACAACAACCCTAGCTATGATTGAAACTCACATATGGCCACATAAATCACTTGATGATAGTTTTAGTCAACTCAAGATTCTAAAGGTCACAACTAGAGCTAGTCTCGTCAACAACTTGTCTCTACCCATGAGGTCGAAGGTAAATGCTGGTGCCAAGTGAAGCTTACTTGAGTCACTTTCATTCATTACTACCATATATCAAAAAATGAGAAGAAAAAATATACTCAATCCCTTAGGAAGGTTTTCACGCCATCCATCGTTGGTAAGAGCCACCCGGTTCACACAAATTCTACCTTTGGAATGAACCGCGGCATTAAGAAAACCAAAGTCTTATTGATCTCTAAAAGATGTAAAAAGAAGCTACAAATTCAAAAAGAAGTTACTAAAGGAAATAAGAAGCTAAGCTATTACGGAAAATTACAAAATAAGTTATAAAGTAAAAAAAATACGGAAAGTAAAATGAATATGTACAATAGGGTATTGAAACGAATATACACAAAATGGAGATGAATATATGCATGGAAAGGTAATTTTATATAGATACCAAAAGTAAAAAGTACGAAAATGAAAGTACGATAAGTAGAAAATAAAATGAAGTAGTATCAAAGTTAGTACAGACCAATCATCCAAATCATCATATCAAAATAATGCCACCCCCCTCCCCCCAAATAAAAACTAGCATTGCCCTCAATGCTAAAAGCAAAAATAAAATAGGGGAAGGGTAGAGAGTAAAGAAAACTCCCTGTGAGACCTCTGTCTGCACGAGGTCACTAGTGGGGTCCTGTGGCTGGCTTGAGACATCACCTCCCTCGGGGTTCTCCAGCTCAATCTCCAAACCCTCAGTCTGGGGGATCACCACCCTCCTCACCGGCTCTTTGACGGCCTCCTGCTCTAGTATCCGTGATGGCTCTGCCATATGAGTTGTAGGGGCAGTCTCTCCCATAAGGAGATCTAGAGGAATGTCGCTGGCGGAAGTGAGCTTGGCCATCTCCTTCTTCAACTCTTCTTGACCCTTCTTCACATTCCTTGCCTGTTTACCCAGCGCTTTGATCGCCTTCTCATGGGTGCCCAAAGACTCCAGAATTTTCAGCTGGTTGTCAAGAATGGTCTTCAATGATTCCTCCAATGATGGAGGCATGTGGAGCTGAGCTGGGGATGCCTGGGCTGCTATGACACTAGACAAGGCAAATAGCTTTGATGTAGCTACCTGCAACCAGTTGTTGATGATGGCCAATGTCTGGTTGACCCTCAGACTGCTCTGAGGGTATGCTGATGAAGAGGGAACTGATGTAGGAATAGAAGCAGGTGACCCAGAGGGAGGATGTGGCATGGCAGAAGACGAACCCTCGGTTGTGGAAGGCTCGGAACAAGTGGCTACCACCCCTGGCTCTTCAGACTAGCCAGTAGAGGTGGTGGCTTTGCCCTTGGACTTGGGGTTGTCCAGACCCTAAAGGTTGTACTAGGAGAATGGCCTTTTTTGCTTCGCTTTGGTGTCAAAGTATCTTCTGTATACGGTTAAAATCTGGAAGTACAATTTTACGTTTATGGTGGCCGATTCACGCGAAATTTAAAGTGTGGCCCGAAGCCCGATCTCGGACGCTCCTACAATTCGACCCAGGGGGACACGGGTCCGAAACCAACGTAGGAAACAACACGGGGATCAAGGCAGGCAGCCCTGTAACAAAGTAAGATTCCGCACTTGGGCATTAACTAGCTGAATCAATTGAAATCTTCACAATAATTGCTGATGTACTATGTTTGGACCCTCCCGACTATATAAAGGGAACCCTTGTCATTTTGTAAAGACACAACACATTGAATACAAGATACAAGAACATTCTCTGCTTTAATATAAAACATCCTCTATTCCTCTTTATTAGCTCATTTATTTGCATTTATTGCTTTCTTTTACTTGTTCTTCATTTGTAGCTTATCATTGGTCATAAATAGTGTGCCTCAAGGCCCATAAGCTTGTTATAGCTCCATCGACCATCTGATATAGGCCCAAACCTCCGTCTCAGGGACCCTCAAGGTCGACGTCGAGCCATCGATTTGAGGCATTCTGGTTTTTTTTCCTTCAGCCTTCTAATCGTTTTCTCATTATTCTATCCTAACACACTTAGCTATAACTGTTCAATAACCGGTATTAAGATAAATCAAGTATTTTTACAACCACATAACTAAATATAATTGTAGTAACCATTTTCACAGTAAACAGTTTGGCGCCCACCGTGGGGCTAAAAATAATAGTGATCGTTTTGGTACTGGTTCGTTGAGAATCACAAATTATCTTTTCACACTTTTTCTTGTCCAAAGAATCTTCGATTTGAGGTCAGAATGTCCAGCTCAGCGAGTGCGTACGAAAACAACATCTTTGAGGTATTTATAAAGAATGATGTGAGCGTTCCGAATGCCGGCGTACCGCCGCTGGGCCTCGGCATCGTAGCGAAGCCAACCCCCGAGAGCACAGACTTGAGTAACGGGCAACACAACGACATCAACCCTCGCACCAACTGGAGCGCGCATAAAAAAAGGCCAGCAAGAGGAACTAGACAGCTCCGTTCAAAAGAACGGGGAGGACAATATCCAAATGTTCTTCGAAATGCTCCGGGCGCAACAAACATGGATCACTCAGCTACAGAACCGTCAGAGAACTTCAGGTACACCAGAAACAGTCCCCTGAATCCGGTCAATATCGGAAAGGTTAGGGAGTCAAGGACTAACGATCGACCCTATCGTTGTTAGAATCCTCGGAGACCTCGCCAGAAAAATAGAGTCAAGACTCCCTTAGAGAAAACCAGAGCCACAGAGAGAAAGGTATCAACCTTACGCTGAAAATCAAAAGAGCATCGCAAGGGTCAACGAGCCCTGAACCAAATCTAAAACAGACCAAAGCAGGATAACAGACAAAGCTAGGCCCGATAGGGACACGAAGACAACAAGGGAGTTTCACTCAGTCCAGTACAACTTCACGGACGACACTTAAAGCATCATATCAACCATGAGTAAAATCAGAGATACCAGATGGCCGAAGCCCGTATCGACGGACCCCTATCAGAGGGACCCCAACCTATTATGTGAGTGTCACAGTACTCACGGTCATCGAACCAAGGACTGCAGGCACCTCCAGAAAGAAGCAATACAGTTAGCTAGCAAAGGGTATCTGCAAGGATTTGGCTGTGATTAAGTCTAGGATCTCCCCCGAAAAAAATAGGAACTCGAAATAACGAAACAAGAAAGCTCCATCACTCCGTATACATTATTGTCGGGGGAAATGATGCCCCGTAGAGGCCTGTGATTAAGTGGGCAAAAATATCGGCCGTGATGGCGGGACAAATTCAGAGCCACGTGCCCCGTGACACCCTCGCATTCGGCAACAGGGATCCCGAGACCCTGTCTCACCCGCACAATGATGCGCTGGTAATTTCTTTCCTTTTGAATAACGTTCAAGTTAAACGCGTTCTTGTGGATCCAGGTAGCTCAGCCAACTTTATCAAGGCGGAAGTAGTGGAATGACTTGGGATTCTCGGCCGAGTCATACCTACTTCGATAACTCTCAACGGATTTAACATGGTTGTCGAAAACAGGAGATGGGAGATCATCCTCCCAGTCTACATGGCGGTGAAGATGGCAACGATCTGCCGGTGCCAACACCCTCCACCTCGGAGGAACCGGAGGGGGAGATGGCCCCTGAAGATGGCGGTGAAGACTTCCTCACCCCCCCCCCCTGCACTTTTGTCGCCCCCGAAGAATCGAACGCGACCAAATCAACGGTCAAAGAGCTAGAATATGCGGTCCTGGCCGAGCAACCTCCGGATCGAAAGGTATACCTGGGAACGGGGTTAACCCCCAAACTCAAGAAAAATTTCATTCAATTTCTTACCGATAATATTGATTGTTTTGCTTGGTCCCATTTAGACATGACAGTGATTCCACCCAAGATAACCACCCATCGGCTAAGCGTCGACCCCAGATTCAAGCCAGTGAAGCAGAAGAGGAGACCCAGTCCGAAGTAAAGCATGCGTTCATCAAGGATGAGGTAACAAAACCCCTCAAAATTGCCTCTACCAGGTAAGTAAAATACCCTGATTGGCTGGCTAATGTGGTGGTAGTACCCAAGAAGGGAAACAAGTTAAGAATGTGTGTAAATTATAGGGACTTGAACAGGGCGTGCCCCAAAGATTCATTCCCGCTGCCCAATATCGACCGATTGATCCAAGCTACGGCCGGGCACGAGACACTCACCTTTCTAGACGCCTACTCAAGGTATAATCAGATTCAAATGAACCCCGGGGATAGGGAAAAGACTTCGTTCATCACGAAGTATGAGACGTACTACTACAACGTCATGCCCTTCGGGCTGAAGAATGCTGGGGCCACAAACCAACGGTTGGTTAATAAAATGTTCGAAAGCCAAATAGGCAAGTCCATGGAAGTATATATTGATGATATGCTGGTCAAGTCTCTGCACGCAGTGGACCATCTAACCCATTTGCAGGAAACGTTCGATATCCTCTGAAGCTACAACATGAAACTCAATCCCGAGAAATGTGCCTTCGGAGTAGGGTCAGGGAAGTTCCTGGGTTTCATGGTATCAAAAAGAGGAACCGAGATCAATCCCGACAAAATCAAGGCCATCGAGGAGATCACGGTGATCAACAACGTGAAAGCAGTACAACGGCTCAGCGGGCGGATAGAGGCCTTGGTACGATTCATATTGAGGTCATCAGATAAAAGTCATCACTTCTTCTATCTGCTCATAAAGAAGAATAGCTTCGAGTGGACCCCTGAATGCCAAAATGCTCTGGAAGAATTGAAGCGATACTTGTCGAGCCCACCCTTGTTGCATACTCCAAAGGAGGGCGAGACATTGTATCTTTACCTGGCTGTATTAGAGGTAGCGGTAAGAGGTGTGCTAGTTTGAGAAGAGAAAAGTACGCAATTCCCTGTCTATTATGTGAGTCGGACCCTGGGCGACCCCGAAACCAGGTATCTTCTTCTGGAAAAATTTTCACTTGCGCTAATTAGCGCATCTCGAAAATTGAAACCTTATTTTCAATGTCACCGCATCTGCGTCCTGACAACGTACCCGCTTCGAAACATATTGCACAAACCGGAGTTGTCGGGTCGATTAGCCAAGTGGGCCATCGAGCTTGGAGGGTACGATATTGAATATCATCCCAGGATGTCCATCAAATCCCAGATCTTGGTGGATTTCGTGGCCGACTTCGCGCCCGCTTTGGTGCCCGAAGTAGAGAAAGAATTATTATTAAAAATGGGCACATCCTCCGGGGTGTGGACCCTGTTCACTGACGGTGCTTCCAACGTGAAAGGGTCTGGGCTCGGCATAGTCCTAAAACCGCCCACGGGTGGCGTAACTAGGCAATCCATTAAAAACGCAAAATTAACTAACAATGAGGACGAGTAGGAGGCTGTGATTGCAGGTCTCGAATTAGCCAAAAGCATTGGAGCCGAATGCATCGAGGCCAAGTGCGATTCTCTCCTAGTCATTAACCAGGTGAACGGTAGCTTCGAGGTCCGAGAAGATAGGATATAGAGGTACCTCGACAAGACTCTAGTCACGCTGCATCGCTTCAAGTAATGAACCTTAAACCATATACAACGAGAATAGAACGGTGAAGCCGACGCCCTCACAAACCTGGGGTCGTCTGTGGAAGAAGATGATGTACTTACCGGAGCCGTAGTCCAGTTAAAAAGGTCAGTGATCGAAGATGGCCATGTCGAGATCAACTCCACCAGCCTGACTTGGGATTGGAGAAACAAATACATAAACTATCTAAAGGACGGAAAGCTGCCTGCGGACCCGAAAGAGTCAAAGGCCCTACGGACCAAGGTGGCTAGATTCTCGCTCGACGAAAACAACACCCTCTACAGGAGGACTTTCGACGGACTTTCGGCGGTGTGCCTAGGACCGGGTGACACAGATTACGTTCTTCGGGAAATCCACGAGGGCTCCTGTGGGAATCATTCTCGTGCTGAATCCTTAGTCCGAAAGGTGATCAGAGCAAGCTATTACTGGGACACTATGGAAAAAGACGCGAGGGAGTTTGTCCGTAAGTGCGAAAGATGTCAAAGGTTCGCGCCCATGATCCATCAGCCCGACAAACAATTACACTCGGTCCTGTCACTTTGGCTGTTCATGAAATGGGGGATGGATATCGTCGGACCATTGCCAACTGCACCAGGTAAAGATAGATTCATTCTATTTATGACCAACTATTTATCTAAATGGATGGAAGCACAGGCTTTTGAGAAGATAAGAGAAAAAGAGGTCATCAACTTCATATGGGACCACATCCTATGCCGATTCGAGATCCCTTCCGAAATAACCTACGATAACGGAAAGCAGTTTATTGGGGGTAAAGTAACACAGTTCCTCGAGGACCAAAAAATCAAAAGGATCTTAGAGACGCCCTACCACCCATGCGCCAACGGCCAGGACAAATCCACAAAAAAAACCATCATTCAAAACCTGAAGAAGAAGTTGGAAAGTGCAAAGGGTAGATGGAGAGAGATTTTGCCCGAAGTTCTGTGGGCTATCGTACCACTCCCAAGACAATCACATGGGAGACACCATTCTCTATGGTGTATGGGTCCGAAGCTCTAATCCAATCGAGGTAGGGGAACCAAGCGCCAGATTCCAGCATGCCACGGAGGGTTCGAACAACGAGGCAATGTCCGTGGCCCTTGAATTACTCGATGAGAAGCGAGAAGCTTCACTGGTTCAGATGGTCGCGCAAAAGCAAAGGATTGAGAGGTACTATAACAGGAGAGAGAACCTCCAATATTTTGGAGTCGGAGATTTAGTCCTAATAAAGGTAACTTTGAGCACCCGGAACCCTAACGAAGGAAAACTAGGTCCGAGCTGGGAAGGACCGTACCGTGTCCTGAGGGTGGTCGACAAAGGATCATACAAGCTCAGCACCCTGGAAGGAGAGAAACTCCTAAGCAATTGGAATATATCCATGCTCAAGCGATACTACTGCTAAGGTAATCTTACGACCCCTTCTCTCTTCACTCACCCGAAAACTAATCTCCCCCAGGCATCCAACGGAAAACTCCCGAACATCCCCCAGCTACGAAGGGTTCCGGAATCGACTGATGCGTTGCACTCTTCTCCTTCGATCGGGTTTTGCTCCTGAAAAAAGGGTTTTTACCGACAGGGTTTTTGATGAGGTAACACTTATGCGTCCGTGAGGGAGAACTTGTACAAACATCCGAGGATCTTCTCTAAGCGGTCCCGACCACTTAAGGAAACTGCCCCGGAAGAGGGGTGCCTACACGAAACAAGTCGGAACAAGACAAAGAGAGTTTTTGCAGAGAAATAATGTGGCGGGTTAAATGGTCAAAATGAACCGTACCCGCATAAAGTGATCGAGCCTTTGACGGCGAAAGACATATATGCTTGTATCAAATAACGAAATAAATGTTCTATCAAAACACTTTGTGAGCTCAAGAAATAATTATAAGTAGCATTTAATTTATCAAGATCCGAGGTCATAAGATCCCAAGAGGGTAACCTCGGATATATTGAAAACTGTAAGTCTTACGGGCATGATCAAAATCCCAAGCGGGAGTATCTAAATGACAAGACACGGTCCCGACTTCAAAGCCAAGGCTATATATTCGAATTTGTAAGACCCCTAAAAAGGCATACCCTCGAATATAGATGACGAGGATACGATTCCTGGGACTAAGGTCTACTGCCAAATAAAACGACTACAGTCGATGGGATTTGGACCAACAACAACGAGCGATTTGGGGACGCCCGACTATCGCCTTAAAATCAAATCCTTCGAAGTTATTTCGAAAAGAACAAGTTAAAATCATGCTACCCTTAGTGTAAGAAAGAGCTTCGAACATTTTCATGTCAGCTGACATAACAGAGCTTCGATCATTCTCATGTCAGCTCCCGAAGAAGAGTTTCGAACATTTTCATGTCGGCTCGTAAGAAAGAGTTTTTCCCTTTCATCGTAACGGCTCATAATCGAGGCCCTTTTGGGCCATCGAAGAGTCAGATGAACACAAGAAAACTCTGAGTAAATCTTTAAGGAGTGAAAAATACAGCCATATCAAAAGTCGCCTAAGATCCTTGGAGCCTGCGCAAAATGCCTATGGGCTAACCCAAAACCTGAAGGGTCGATGAACTCGGGTCATAATATGGCTCGGGGACTGAGCCTAGAAAGGTTAACCGAAAGTCACCTAAGAGCCTTGAAGCCCGCGCAAAAGGCCTACGGGCTAACCCAAAATTTGAGGGACCGATGAACTCGAGTCCTAACCCGGCTCGAGGAGTGAGACCAAAATGATTGACTAAAAGTCGCCTAAAAACTTTCAAAACAGCCCACGGACTAATCAAAGAACTCGGAGGACGAATGGGTTCATATCGTGGCTCGTCTCAAAGAACGAGACCTAGATAAAAATGCATAAGCCTCCGGGATAACCATAAAAGGCCTACGAGTCAGTTGAGAGAAGACATCAGTCCCATACCTAAAAAATGCCCAAGGGGCCAACACATAAGGATATGAGAAGCCAGCAAGGATCACAACTGGACCATCGCGAAATCGTTAGGCCAAGGCAAGGACCCAAAGGGTCCGTCCCGGGGAATAGATCTCGGGCCAATGACCCTTATGGGAAAAGCAATGAACATAAAGCGCGACCTGTGCTCGGGTCCAACATCTGCCCCAATACAAAATAAATTCCCCGTTCAAAATATACATGCAGACCTTAAAGCTACCCATGCCCCCAGGGCCCGGGTAGATGCCCGATCATAAAGACCAGAGGCTACCTCGGGCCCAAGTATTCCCTCGCTCGAAAAGAAGTTACGAAGTCTCGAAGCTATATTTATTTTTCGAGCAAGAGCAAATAACGGCTCGATTCTTTATGGCCAAAGTGGATACCCACCAAGAGGCCGTGCTCAGAGTTCTCGAGGTGCCCAAGTTTTGGGAAAGTTTTCGCTTGGAGATTATCAATAGACCTCCTTTGTTACAGAGAAGCCGAGGTCCGATCCTCGCCTAACTTTAAGCAGTCTCGGCTCCAACCAGGGGTTCAAAGTCTTAATGAACATAATATTAGTCATGATAGGAGTTCTATTTTCGGGCCGATCACAAACGCAAGTTCGCACAAATGGAAGACAGAACAATATTCAAAATCAGACCAAAGAAAAACAAAAGAATCTCTTATATTAATAGACGATGTTTACAAGACACACAAGGGAATCTTTACACAAAGAAGCATAAAACAAAGGCCTAGTTTACAGACAGGACCCTATCATTCGGGGATATGTCTGTTTAACCAAAGAATTAGATTCTCTGCCAAAGCTATTTTAAGAATAACGCGGGTTTGTGATAACCAAAATAATATAGAAATAATTGCAAATAGATTTGTAAAAAGCAATAATGATGGGCAAAAGTAAGTGTATTTCAATAGTGGTTCTATCGTGTCCATACAAGTAAGATTTTACTCCCTTTTATAGGGAATTTCTTAATATAACATCTACTCTTTTCAGTGATTGATCTTTAATGGCTAATAATGGCATCAATGTAACGTTACAATGATTAACCGTAACTGTTGCGTGAAGATTATGTAACGTTTTGGTTCATTAATTAAAGATCCCTGAATCTGCCCTATATTGCGTCTTGATTCATTCTGACTGTGTCTCTTCACCTTCTCAATTAGGTTGAGATTCCCGTATCTGATTACCCCGTGGGTATACTGTTCTGTTCCTCTTTATCTCATACCTCTTCATAAAGTCTCGTCCAGTTGTCATGTTGTCATTGCTCCACATAAATTGCTGAGTTATCATAAGTATTACACGTGTGAAGCTCATTTTTACCAATACAAATAGTCCCCCCACTTGCCATTTATTTATCGATTAATTTTAGGTAAGTAGATACTCATTTATGGCTGGAATATTTTGTCGCCTCTTCACTCGTACCATTGCATCCATCTCTGAATGTATGCGTCGTTTGTCACTTTCATTTAATGCCCGTGCCATGTGGCCTTCCTGGATTGGTTCTGCAATTATCAGCGCCTTTTAGGGCTTTTTGCGGCTGCATCAGTCATGAAGTGATAGCTTCAATTATGACTTTCACATCACTGTTTTTTCCATTTTTTTACGGTCGCCTACGAGTATAAATACCCCTTTTCCTTTCTTTACTTTCACGAAAAACTTCTAACTTTCTTTATTTATTTGTAAATTCTTCATCTTCATAAATATGTCTTCTTCAAACCAGCAATCTAAAAGGGTCATCAATATAGATGAACTGACTCATTCTTCTGCTCCAACACGGAGTAAGAGGGGCGGTAGGCTTAGGAGCTTAAGTTCTACTCCTTCCAGGGGTTCTTCTTTTAATTCTTCTCCCCCGCCATCTTCTAGGTCTAATATTCCTTCATCTTCTTCGAGGGCTAGGGATTCTAGATCTTCGTCAAAGAGTAGAGAACACAATGAACCACTTCGTGAGCTGAGAGTCGATGAGATTGTTCCTGCGAAGTTTTATTTTTCCAAGGTTAGTCAAGCCATGAGTGAGCAACTTTCTTCAATGTCATCACATGATAGTGCTGACCTTTATCCTACCCAAATAACAGAGGGCTTAGTGTCTCTTGTACGCAGGGTTTGTTTTTGGAAGCCTGATTTTCCTGTTGTTGTTCCTAACGATAACCAAAGAATAACCTCTTACAAAACTGGGTATTCTTATGTCTATACTTATCCTTTCACATTAGGATTCAAGCCTCCCATCGACCGTGTTATCATCGAGTTTTGTCGATTCTTTAAAGTTTGTCTGGGACAAGTCGGTCCTTTTATTTGGCGAGTAGTCACGTGCCTTAGGTATTTGGCCAATTTAGATTATGTACCCTTTACTTTCCATCATATTATTCACATCTATTCTCTGATGCTGTTCCGCCAAGGAGTGAAAGGGCGCTAGTTACTCCAGATGATGACAAAGACAGAGGGTGGTATGTCCGGTATGTTACTGTCCCTACTGCATGTTTAGTAGGTGAAGAAAATCTCCCTTTCCCTGAGAAGTGGAACTTTGCACGTGAGTACAATTTTTCTCACTCTCCTTTCCTTTGCTTTTGATAAACTATCAGTACCGTGACTGTTTTTTTTCTTTTGCAGCAACCATGGGAACCGTTGAGAATATCTCCGATTTTTGTGATTGGGTAGAAAAACTCTTGTTGATTGCTCATTTATAAGAACGTTCCTGGAAGTACCTCTCTGTGAGGTTTGGTTGGAAGGTTAAGACCCACGGTAAGTGAAGTTATTTGTTTTTACTTCTTCTTTTTTTGAGCTTTATCTGACCCCTTTTATTTGGTAGGGTTTCCTGCTCGTGGAGTTTCTACTGCGGCTGTGTCCGCTTCAAGGCTGTCTCTGGCTAAGGCCCAGGAGATCATTGCTGGTTCCTCCTTGTCAAAAAGAAAAGCAAGTTGGTCCAGGACCTTAGAAGAGGAAGAGGAAGATGAGGGTTCGCTGGTCCATAGGTCACGTAGGAGGAGGGTGGTCTCCGATGATGAATCTGCACCCGTTGTTGATCCTCCTGTGCCTGAATAAGAACTTTACGCTCCCGAAGATGCAACTCCTTTTCCTGTTCGTGAGTCTGTTGATCACCTGTTCCAACAAGGTTTTGGTACCGTCTCTGATGAGGCTTCTCTTGCTGTTTTCTCTCCTCCTTCTACTAAGGAAGTTTCGTTTATTGCTCCCATTACTGCCTCTGGTCCCATTGCCATTCCTACTCCCATTGTTGTTCCTGCTCCTCTACCTACTCTGTTTAAGGCTCCGTCACCCGCCCCTGCTTCTGTGCCTTATCCTGTTGAAGTAGGGTCTTCCAGCAGGGGGGTGATGAAGCAAGTTACAATAGAGGTTCCTGTGGCGGGCAGCCTTTTGAAAAAGTCGAGCCAGGCTGATGTATGGTTAAAGCATTGATAGGCTCAACTGAAAAGTCTAAACTGGAAAGCCAGAACTCCTTGACTTGGATGAACGAGATTGTGCACTCGTCCTTAAAGGTAAAAATTGTTCTTCCTTTATATGTACTTATATATATTCTTACCATATCTAATTTATCTTTTCATGCAGATCAACCTTATAGGCACAGAGTTAATAAAGAGAGTCGTTCAAATGGAGAAAGCAGCAAATGACTTCCATGTTGAGGCTGATAATTGGAAGGAGCAGTACGAGAGTTTACAGCTTGACATGGAGGAAATGGAGGAGGAAAAGTGTACCTTGGAGCGGCAGGTTAGGGTTATGGCAGCAGAACTGGTCGTTGAAAAGGCGTCTTCGAACCACGCAGGTAAGGACAAAAGTGTCTTAGAGTCTTCATTTATGGAGCAGCTTTCCCGTGCCTCAGAGGAGATTAGGAGCCTGAAGGTTTTGTTGGACCAGAAGGAGGTGTACTTTGGCGAACTTGTACAATTGCTCACCAAAACTCAAGACGACCTCCGTAACTCTTCAGATAAGGTCCAGTTTCTGGAAAGATCCCTCGCTCGTTTACAGGCCTCTCATGATGCCGCTGTGGCTGAAAGAGATGAGTTAATAGATGAAGTTAAACAATGGAAGAAGGACTACGAGGCTCTTGAAGACAAAGAAGTCATCGATGTTAGCTGGGCTTATTTGAATGCCCGTCTTGACACATTGACGAAAATGGGCCAAGAGGGTTTTGACTTGGCAGTCGAAATTGCTAAAACCAGAGAGATGATTGAGAAGTCTCGGCAAAGTAAGAATTTATCTTTACCTGAGGCTGAGGTACCTGCTGCTCATGTCTCTCCATCTCAAGCTGCTCCTCCTGCCAGCAAAGACAATCCCCCCATCTAGAAAAGATTTTATGGAACTTGGTTCTCCTTTTTATTATTTGCAACAATTGGTGGGTACCCCCGGTCCCATTAGGGGTAAAGTTCGGTCCTTTGTAAGTCCCCAACTGACAACTTAGGGGCAACTTTTGTATAAACAAATTAGGTTTAGACTAAGTTAATACTTAGTTTTTTTCCACTATATTAATAGCAATATCGACATGACTTTCGATTACTTTGAGTTTTTGTTTCACTCTTAAATCTTTGCATGCTTTATTTTTGAGGTTTTTGGTTTACCTCTGAGTTTTTGACTTTGCATTTTTTTAAAATGCTTAGATGTTTTCGTACTTTTCGTAATAGGCACGATTTATAAAAGAGAGCCCTTTTTTTTATCGACACTTAATGAAGAAGACGTCTCAACTTCATAGTGGTGTAAATGTACAAAAGAGAGATAGGAATTTCACATGTGTTTCTTTGACAATGTTTTGAAGAAAGTCTTTGTATTATTTCGAACTTTCGCAACATTTTACATGTGTTTGTGTATCGTCCATAACTCTTTTGCAACTGTTTTTCTTACAACAGGTTTGGTATAAACTTGTACTCGTAACTGTTTTTCTTTTGTAACAGCTTTTTCGAATTAATACAAGGGTATAACTGTTTTCATTTATAACAGTTTTTTGAATAAATATAAGGGTATGAATTTTTACCCGTAATTGTTTTTGTTTACAACAGTTTTTGAATAAATACAAGGATAATGCTTTTTTCATTCGTTACTAAGTACTAGGATGTTGCTTCATCCGTAACTATTTTCGTTTACAACAGTTTTTGACTAAGTACAACGATGTGCATTTTTATCCGTATCTAATATTCTGTCTTTAACCTAAACATTCGTTTACATTTACGAATATGTTTTTTTGAAGGTTTTTGAATCAGGCTTTGTGTTTTTTATCTTTGGCTCTTTGATTTTGCTCATAGTACTTGACTTGTTGGGACGATAGATCTTCAGGCTTGAGCTTTGACTTTTTGATAGTCTTCTTTGCTTCTTCTTTGCCTTCCATACTGTATAGTCCCACAAGTGTTTGAGCTTTGAAGAATGAAATCTCGAGCACTTGACTATTCCTTCCTTGTGGTCCTTATCCTAAAAAGGAAAAAATATACGGGACTCGAAGGTATATAGTTTAGATAATGACAGCTTAACCCTTTAAAAACGTCCATCAGAAAGTTGTAACCCTAGACCGGGGATTCAGTTACTTTCTCGTGTCCATGCAGGTCTAATCATCATCTGGTGATGGGTTAGCTTTTTGCCTATCATCTAAAATGGTTAGTATAACTTTAACTGTACAAAAGTAAAATCGAACGCAATGATACCTGATCGGGGGTATTGCTTTTACTGAGAAGTAATACTTCTTCAAATGAACAACATTCCAACTGGTTGGTAAGATTCCGTCGTCCATAGTTTCCAGCTCGTAAGCGCCTTTTCTAGCAATGCCACGGACTTTGTAGGGCCCTTCCCAATTTGGATTTAGCTTTCCTGCACCAGCTTCCTTTGTCAATTGGAATACTTTTTTAAGAACGAAGTCCCCAATTATGAAATATCTGAGGTGAGATTTTCTATTGTAATATTGCTCTATAATTTGCTTTTGGGCTGCCATACGTATTAATGCAGCTTCTCTTCTTTGCTCGAGCAAATCCAGATTTGTCCTCAACTCGTCGTTGTTTGTTTCTTCCGTTGCCGTTGTGAATCTCGTGCTTGGTTTGCCGATTTCCACTGGTATTAATGCTTCTGAACCGTAGACAAGCGCGAATGGAGTTTCTCCCGTGGCTACTTTTGCAGTAGTTTTGTAAGCCCATAATACTGTCGGTAGCTCGTCAGGTCAGTTTCCCTTGGCTTTTTCCAACCGTTTCTTTAAGTTGTTGACAATGACTTTGTTTTTTGTCTAGACTTTCCCATTAGCCACGGGGTGATACGGTGATGAAGTGATTCGCTTGATTTTCCAGCTTTCGAAGAATTCTGTGATTTGTGAGCCTATGAATTGTGGGCCATTGTCACATACGATCTTCTTTGGTATTTCAAAGCGCCATATTATGCGTCGCCATATGAAGTTTTTCACTTCTTTTTCGCGCACCTGTTTAAAAGCGTCTGCCTCCACCCATTTTGTGAAATAATCAGTTAATAAAAGTAAGAGCCGTACCTTTCCGTTAGCTGGGGGAAGGGGTCCCACTATATCCATGCCCCATTTCATGAATGGCCACAGTGACACCACTGGGTGGAGTAATTGTGCTGGCCGGTGCATATTGTTGGCATATCGCTGATATTGTCGCATTTAGCTATGAAGTTCTCAGCATCTTCTTCCATTTTAGGCCAATAGTACCCTGCTCTGATTAGGGTTTTGACTAAGGATTTTGCTCCTGCATGGTTTCCGTAGTGTCCTTCATGCACTTCCTTCATCACGTACTCCGTTTGATTGGGTCCAAGGCACTTTTCTAGGGGACCTCCAAACCTTTTATGGTACAAAGTTTCATGAACTAGGCAGTACCGCACAGCTTTCCGGCGAAGTGCTTGAGCTGATTTTCAATCTTCAGGAACGATACGTTCTGCAAAAAGTTTACAATTTCGTTTCTCCAATCCCATGTTAAATTGTTAAATGTTACCTCATTTGTTTCCTGGTAGATTGTGTCGCGCCCCCTTTTTCCTCGCGGAGATCGGGTTCAGGACATTTTGGGTTGAGACAACTCTTTCCTTTTGGGAAAGGGGTTTACATTTTTTAGAGTCGCCACCAAACGATTTTAAAGGTGCGTTAGGGCACCTAAGGGGTTCATTTACAACTACGTTGTTAACCTAAGACAGGTTAAGGGCTTGAAATTATCCCAAGGGGAAGGTGTTAGGAACCCATCAAGATCCACAAGTGTGGTTCCCGGCCAAATAGCTTTGTGAATTAGTGCAACTTAGCAAACAAACAAATAAAGGCTCAAATAAGAGGGGATTTAAGTTTTGAGCATACAAGGTGTTTGAAAATAATTAGAAAAGAGCTAAGTTTTGAAAAAATAGTTACAATCCAAGCATGTGAATTAAATGATATCCTAGGTTTGAGATAATATGGATCACGTCAATGTAATACCCGATATGACACTCCTCAAAGAGGGGCTACACGTGGTATTAGCGCATCGGTCATCATATCCATATTCTACCCTTTCCCACCGCGTGAAGGTAATTAAAGCGCGTGTTGGTCACGAACTCTATTGCGTGTTGTTACCCGTCCATTCATATTAGTCCTGGAGGAGGTTAGGACTACTAACCTAAGAGGGAGGTACTAGGCAGATCCTCAGGTTTTAAAGGTAAAATTCTAGGGTGACAGACAAAAGCATATAGGACTGCAGTTAATGGGAACATAGAAAAGCAAGTAAAGGCTCAAGTTTACCTCCACAAGTAAAGCAATTAGACAGCACGACTCAAACACAGTTAAGGGCGGTATTTAAGTTCAGAATCCTAAGACATGGTGTCTAAGTGAGTTCAAAATATAAACAGATATGCAGACCTGTTTTATTACTCAGAAAAGGGTCCTAATCAATTTGCCTACTGATTCGAGACCTTTTAAGCATTGAGCAACATATACAGGAAGGCAGATTTCCAGTTTTGGACAAATTAATCACCTAAGGTTTGCCTAGGTGTGAGATAATATATACCAATTACCAGAATTACTTAGAAGAGAGTTTTTCAACATTGTATTACCTAAACATGTTGTGCTAGGTGTTCAGAATGCAGACTTATTATCAATTGATTGTTGTTGTTTTTATTAGTAATTAGGCTAGGTGTTCTTTAAACGAATGAGATGCAATCCTAAGGACATGGTATCTAATGCACAAGGATGCATCATGGTGCAGAATCAGAAGCCTAAACATTTTCTCTAAATGCACAAATATTGCAGTGTTTTGACATGCTTTCAGAATATGCAAAGGTGACAGGTTTATTAGTTGTTTGCCTAGAACATGATCTCTACGTGTAACATGGTAAAGTATGATTGCAGATTTGTTAACACTCGTTTAAGGAAGGATTTAAATTACATTTTTCAGAATGCATGAACATAATCACATGGCAGCATTTTCCATTGTTATTACTGAACAGGATGTTCCTAAGTGATATAACAATATTGAAGTAAAGTGCTGAAACAGTGTTCATGAAATCCTAAAGAGCATGATTTCTAATGCACGATATACTTTGCACACGTTAGTCCTAAACATGATTTCTATTGCACACATAGGAAATGTAAACCTAATAACATGGTTTCTACCCTTTATATCTATAGCATGCACATTTATCCCTTTCCCTTTTCACTATCCATCCCCCAAGAGTTGTTTACAATAAGTTATTACAGACCATGGATCATGAATTACATAATTAAAATAGGGAAAAAATAAGAAACTATTCTATAGGGAGCCTGCATATAAGCCCAAGTCTTCCAAAACCTCATTGCCATATGGTATTTCATAGCCTTTCTCATAATCCGGATGTGTCAAAGTTCCCTAAGGACCTCAAAGGCTCCCGGGGAATGCTCACACCCAGATTTCAAAGTCATAGTAGAATAAGTGCAGTGTGGAAGTGCCAGCCTCAGTGTATCAGAGTTCAGAGGGAGCTCAAGGGTCCCAAATAAGTTCTCACACTAAGGGGGCAGGACTTAAAGGTCTAAGAATAAAATGAAGTGTAGGATGTGACTTGAAAAGAGTCAAGTTAAAAGAGCGTTTCTGAATATAGTTTATTTGAAACATGTTTGCATATCAGTAAGTGAGTGGCTTAAGAGAATAGTTTTGAAAAGAACAGGGGAATGAAACAATCAACCAGCACCAAACAGTACACAGAACATAAAGAGATAACAACAAACAAAGAAGCAGGGATTGGGGACACATAGAAACAGATTGGAATACAAGTTAACATTACAGAAGTACTAGAGTATCACAGACCTGTACATGGCCTAAACAATCACAAGCATAGTTTGTCACCAAGAGTTCATGCCAAGAACTAAACAGAACTAGATAAAGGGAGTACTAGAGCACATAATAAACATAGTCACACATAGGTTCAAAAAAAGGTTTGGAGTACAGCATGTGTTCAGGATTACATGGAGACTAGGTAACACATAGTGCAATTGTAGTATACTAGGAATCAAAGAGGACAGGAGTGAAACAGAATCATGTTGAAACATGCAAAGGGGGGGAGGGGATAGTAACATGTTGAGGCTAGGGGAAGATATTAAGAGCTAAAGCAACAAAGCATCCCACTTAATTGCAAGTAGAATAACGAAACCATAAGTAAAAGCAGATTAGGAATAGGACGAATTGAAATACCCAAAGAAACATATTGTTTTGAAGCTTAAACATAAATTGAAGACATACCAGTTGGAAGATAGCAAGTACAGAACGAAGAGTAGGCAAATAGTATAACTAGTCTTGGCTTGCAGCCGACTAGTAATAGCATGTAATCAAGAGAAGAACAGTAGAGAGTATGTATGTGAGTAAAAGAGAGTTGAACAATGTATGTGTTCGTGTATGTGTTAATGAAATACTAGAGCCTTTTATAGTTGAAAAACGGGTAGTAAAATAAGGTAAGGATCATAGTATCATGGTAATTAAGGAACTCGGGATCAATTAGTCAACTATCAAGGCAAGTACTCCCTTAAGTTAAGGGGATTCATTCAAACGGTAGGAACCAGTAGCATATAAGGCAAGAAAATAAGTACATGATTAGTAAGGAAGGGATCAAAGTTCAGTAATTATAGAACTCAGAATCAGTAAAAATAAAAATCAGTCCAAGTTTTCCCTTAATTAAGGGAGTCATTTCAAACGGTAAAGAAGAGGTAACAGATAAGGAAAGAATTCACATAGCTGGAGTATAACAATTAAGGAAAGAATTCAAACACTGTAAGTATAGAATAAGTAATTAGGGCTAGATACATAGAGTCTAATTAAGGAAATAACAGTAAGAATCAATTAATAATGCAGTCAACCTCATAATAAGGTAAGAAAATAATTTAAGGTTGTAAAAACAAGAAAAGTAGTCGGCAATCAGTAAAGAGTATCAGCACATGAAATCAAGGATTCAAAGAATCGGAAAATAGTACTATACTAATATTAAGGGAAACCTCATGACTTCCATGAATAAACACATAAATTGAGTATAACCAGAAAGATACAAGTCAGAAACCCTAAAAAGACATTATTAGGGTAAGAATCACAAATTATTCTAAAGAATAGAACCATGCTCATGAGAATCAAACATACAGACAAATCGAATGAACAAACAATAAAAGACGAACTCAGAATCCCCGACTAAAGTTAAAAAAATTAGGGTTTTTTAACATAACTAGTTAGGTTAAGAGAGAGTTTAATAAAATCGTTTAAACACAAAAAGAATCATAGAATAACACTTAAAATCACAGAAAATCACTCTGGAGAAAAAGGTTTCAAAAACCCTAGTTGTAAAGATGAAGAGACGCTTCAAAAATCAGGAAGTTTCACAAAAACAAGTAAAAATAGTTCAGAAAACCTCATATCTGTTACAGATCTAAGAGGTACATGAGAAGATATTAGGGTTTTCTAGAAAACAACGCAGAAATAGAGAGACCGGCTTACAAACCCATAGGTTTAGCAGAGAATAGAACGATCTTACTCAATCGAGCCTTGGTGGCCTGAAAACGGTGAGAACAGGCCCAGGGGTGGGCGAATGGACCCTTGTCTCTCGAGGACCTTAGAGACAACAACACCGGCATAAGGGAACAATGAGAGTCTTGAGGATGATGAGGGATTCATGGCTTCCGGCGAGGAGGTGACCGGAGGAGACGAACGGACCTCATTGGAGTTGAAGAGACTGGAAGTCTCTAGAGAGAACTAGAGAGATAGAGAGCGAGTAAAGAGATGAGTGTGTGAGTGAAGAATGAGGGATGAGGGGGTAGTCTTAGGTCTAATTTAGGTAAGGGGAAATCCGGACCGTTGATAAAAATTGATCAACGACCAGGATTAAGTCAAGTATTGGGTCGGGTGGATAGGGTATTGGGCCTGGGGGTGTTTGGTCTAATTTAGTTAGGTGGGTTTAGTTTAATTAGGCTATAATTGAAAATTAAAAATGGCTATTAGTTAAATACCCATTAAGATAGATAAATAATTAATAAAAATATCTAGTAATCATAAAAAATGAAATTAATGCTAAATAAATGAAATTAAGGTAATTAACTAATATTAACAAATATAAAATGACTAATTATTGATTTAAATGGTATAAGACGTACAATTAGGCTATAATTGTAAAATGTCTGTAATTATAGCTAAATAATGCCAAATTGGCTAGTTTGTGAAATAATTAAATCCTAATATGATTAAAAATGATATATTGAGCTGGAAAATATTTTGAAATTATTATAATACAATTTATAATTAATTATTGGATATAAAAGTACTGGATAAATTAGCAATAAATTGATAAAAAATAGGGGGAAATTATGGAAAAATTCCCCTTATTATAAAAACTACTTTTGAAGGTATATATGTAAATTTAAAATAGTTTGAGAAAAAATTGGGTATCAACATCTGCCCCTCTTTAGCCGGGAAGGGTGAAAGAGTTGTCGGGTAAAGATAGGATGGCCAATTTTGACCGAGCGAAACGGTTTGAAAATATTTAGCCGCACCTTGGTTTCGGAGTTGCCTACATATCCCTGGTTTTACAAGAATCAGGCCATGTGTAGTTCAGGAGTCATCGGTGAAGTATACCGATGAAGCTTTACAAGAACGGACGCAAAGTACAGGGTTAGGCGAAAAAATGACTGCCGGGTAGTTTGGGAAAACTGGAGCGGGACCGCTCTTGCCAGGATGGCTGTTGCTTGCCGGATTACCTGCAAATGAAAAATACAAGCATATATTGTGCGTAATTTAAACATGATGCAAATTCCCGTTGGACCATGAATGTTGTCCTTGGACGGTTAAGGATGACGTCTCTAGACCATGATATCATGGGCCATGAATTGCTTGATGCAGTATTCGCAGGCCATGAAATGATGTTCTCAGGCCATGAGGATGGTGCCTCCGAACCATGACGCCTTTGAATAATTATATGAAAAATGATAAAAAGAGATCCTCAGGTCGTCACATGGTGTTCTCGGGCTATGAAGATGGTGCCTCCGAACGATGACGCCTTTGGATAGGTTGGCGATATTTTAGCCCATGAAGATGCAATAGTATGATGCTAACAAGACAGAGCTTAGTCTTGCGAATTAAAGGGGCATAGCTTAGCCCGAAATGAAAGAGAAATAAATAATGCGTGAGGCAGTGGTTTCTTTTGAAAAGTAAATTGGAGGCAGCGTTTAGCCTCAGAAGGAAAAATAGTAGCCTTATGCAAGTGCAGATGGAGGTAGAGCTTAACCTAGGAAGGCAGAATGGTAGCCTTACGTGAGATGCGAGTGCAGATGGAGACACCGTTTAGTCTCGGAAGGCAGAAAGGTAGCCTTATGCAATGAAGATGGAGGTAGAGTTTAACCTCGGAAGGCAGAATGGTAGCCTTATGCAAGTTGGAAGGCAGAAAGGTAGCCTTATGCAATGAAGATGGAGGTAGAGTTTAACCTCGGAAGGCAGAATGGTAGCCTTATGCAAGTTGGAAGGCAGAATGGTAGCCTTATGCAATGTAGATGGAGACAGTGTTTAGTCTCGGAAGGCCAAAAGGTAGCCTTATGCAAGTTGGAAGGCAGAAAGGTAGCCTTGTGCAAGTTGGAAGGAAGAGAGGTAGCCTTATGTAGAATGCAGATGCAGATGGAGACAACATTTAGTCTCGGAAAGCAGAAAGGTAGCCTTATGCAGAAAATAAATGACGGTAGGAATTCTTAGCTGGTCATAAATTGCGGCACTGTGATTATTGAGGGCATTGTGACTGCGGGGCATTATTTGTATTGATAATGGACGAAAGCAAGTGTGATGGTTTTGAGGATTGTGATTTTGAACATATTTGTTCATTTGTGTGGACATCGAACTTTGGCCTTTGCGATTGTGATGAAATTTTGAGACTTTTCTGCGCGTTTGTTATTTATGCCTGCATCCACAGAAAAATCGTGATTTTTGTAAAGGGGAAAGGTTAGTTCGTATCCCCACTGGATCTTCTTGACTCGTTTGGCTCGATCTGCATTATTAGGGGTAGCCTTTGCTAAACAAGCTGTTTCAAGAATAAGTATGCATGATTTTGTAAAAGCATAACATAAACATATAATCTAAAATAGTTTTAGATGAACCAACGATCGTGACACGGTTCGAGACATTGCAACCTCTCTTGCTACGGAATTTTGAGGGTCCTCCTCAAAATTCTGCCCATATTGACGGATGGATGCTTCTGACTGTTGCTCGTGCGACGATCGGCTGAACTTGCTTCAGAATTTTGAGGATGCCCTAGTTTTCGATTCCGGGGAAAAATGAATTTTTTTTTAATTGTGGCCGAACCCATAGGGCTGCCTACGTATCCCCCTCTTAAACGAGAATCAGGTGAGGCGTAGTTCAATTTACTACATTGATAGAAGCATAAAGGAACACGTAATAACGATTGACGGCATCTGAATTGATTGGTTTTGGAAAACCTCTCTGTTCATTTCTGCAAGTATAAGTGCTCCTCCTGTTAGCACTCGGTGAACCATGTATGGGCCTTGCCAATCGAGAGAGAACTTCCCTTTGGCTTCGTCCTGATGTGGGAAGATTTTCTTTAACACCAGCTGCCCTGGTGTGAACTGTCTCGGCTTGAATTTCTTGGTGAATGCTCTGGTCATTCTGTTCTAATATAGTTGACCATGACAGACTGCATTCATTCTCTTTCCGTCTATGAGGGCTAACTGCTCATAACAGTTATTTACCCATTTTGCGTCGTTGAGCTCAGATTCTTGCATAATCCTTAGAGATGGAATCTCAACTTCAACGGGAATGACGGCTTATGTACCATAAACCAGCATATAAGGCGTTGCCCCGGTTGATGTGCGGACAGTGGTGCGATATCCCAATAGAGCAAATGAAAACTTTTCATTCAACCGTTTGTGCTTTTCTATCATCTTCCTTACTATATTCTTGATATTCTTATTGGCGGCTTCTACTGCTCCATTCATCTGAGGTCTATAGCCTGTAGAGTTCTTGTGCCTGATTCTGAAAGTTTAACACATGGCTTTCATCAAGTCGCTGTTGAGATTGGAACCATTGTCGGTGATGATTGACTCTGGAATCCCGAACCGACAAACAATGCGGTTGCGGACAAAGTCGGCCATGACTTTCTTAGTAACTTCTTTGTAGGAGGTTGCTTCGACCCATTTAGTGAAGTAATAAATGGCTACCAGAATGAACCTGTGCCTGTTGGAGGCGACATGCTCGATTGGTCCAATAACATCCATGCCCCAGGCGACAAATGGCCAGGGTGAGCTTGTCGCATGGAGCTCGTTTGGGGGTACCTTTATCATATCTGCGTGTATCTGACAACGGTGGCATTTTTGGACATACTGGATGCAGTCCGTTTCCATGGTCATCCAAAAGTAACTAGCTCAGAGTATCTTCTTTGCCAGAATAAAACCGTTCATATGTGGACCGCAGGTCCCAGCATAAATTGCCTCTAGTAGTTTTGATGCTTCTTTTGCGTCTACACACCTTAATAATCCCAAATCGGGAGTCCTCCTATACAGGATTCCTCCGTTGTGAAAGCAATTATTGGATAGTCTTCGAAGTGTGCGTCTCTGAGTGAGATTCGCAAGCTCTTGGTAATCTCATTTTGCCAAATACTCCTTGATATCATGAAACCAAGGTTTTCCGTCTGCTTCTGCTTCGACATGGGCACAATAAGCCGGCTGATTATGGATCTTTACGGGAATAGGGTCAATGATATTCTTGTCTGAATGCTGGATCATTGAGGACAAAGTAACCAATGCATCGGCGAACTCATTCTGGATTCTGGGGACATGCCGAAATTCTATCTTTGTGAACCTCTTTCTTAACTCCTGTACGTGATGCAAATAAGGTAGTATCTTGGAATTCTTGGCTGCCCACTCTCCTTGTTCCTGATGTACCAGTAAGTCTGAATCACCGATCACTAACAACTCTTGGACGTTCATGTCAATGGCCATGTTGAGCCCTAAGATGCAGGCTTCATACTCTGCCATATTGTTGGTGCAGGGGAATCTGAGTTTGGCAGAAATCGGATAATGCTGGCCGGTTTCCGATATTAAGACTTCTTCAATGCCAACCCCCTTGAAGTTTGCTTCTCCATCAAAGAACACCCTCCGACCGTCATAGGATTCTGCAATAACTTCTCCTATGAACGACACCTCCTCATCAGGAAAATATGTTTTTAAGGGTTCTATTCTCCATCCACAGGGTTCTAGGCAAGATGGTCTGCCAGTGCATATCCCTTGACTGCTTTCTGAGTTACATAAACAATGTCGAACTCACTCAGTAAGATTTTCCATTTGGCTAGCTTGCCAGTGGGCATGGGCTTCTGAAAGATGTACTTCAAAGGATCCATCCTTCATATGAGATACGTGGTGTAGGCACAGAAATAGTGCCTTAGCTTTTGAGTGACCCAAGTCAAAGCACAACAGGTGCGTTGCAGAAGAGAATACCAAGCCTCATACAGAGTGAACTTCTTGCTGAGATAGTAAATAGTTTGTTCCCTCCTTCCTGTTTTGTCATGCTTCCCCAGAACGCAGCCGAAGGCTCCATCTAATACGACAAGGTAGAGTAACAGAGGTCTACTTAGCTCGGGTGGTACCAAGACTGGTGGGGTTGACAAGTATTCCTTAATCCTGTCAAAAGCCTTTTGGCACTCATCGGTCTATTTGGTTGCTGCGTCTTTCTTCAGCATTTTGAAGATCGGCTCACAGATAACTTAAGATTGTGCGATAAACCGGCTGATGTAATTAAGCCTCCCCAAGAAACTCATCACATCTTTTTTGTTCCTTGGCGGCGACAGTTCTTGAATGGCCTTGACTTTTGACGAAGCCAATTCTATTTCCCGGAGGCTCACAATAAATCCCAACAACTTCCCAGCATGAACCCCGAATGAACACTTTGCGGGGTTCAGCTTCAGGTTATATTTCCGCAACCTATTGAAGAACTTCCTCAGATCTTCTATGTGGTCCGTGGCTTTCCTGGACTTGATAATAACATCATTAACATACACCTCGATCTCCTTGTGAATCATGTCGTGGAAGATGGTTGTCATAGCCCTCATGTAGGTGGCCCTTGCGTTCTTCAAGCCGAATGGAATCATCTTGTAGCAGTACACTCCCCAGGCGTAATGAAAGTCGTTTTCTCAGCATCTTCCTCATCCATCCAGATCTGATTGTAACCAGCGAAGCAATCTACGAATGACTGTAGCTCATGCTTGGCGCAATTTTCAATCAGGATGTGAATGTTTGGCAAGGGGAAGTCATCTTTTGGGCTTGCCCGGTTGAGATCCTGGTAGTCGACACGGACTCTAAGCTTCCCGTCCTTCTTCGGCACAGGTACAATGTTGGCTAACCATGTCAGGTACTCAACGACCCTGAGAACTTTGGCATTGATCTGCTTGGTAATTTCTTCCTTGATTTTCAAACTCATGTTAGGTTTGAACTTTCTGAGCTTTTGCTTTACCGGTGGACACATTAGATTGGTTGGCAGTTTGTGAGCCACAATAGACGTACTGAGACCAGTCATGTCATCATACAACCAGGCGAATATGTCCTCATACTCCTTCAGAAACTTTGTGTACTCTTTCTTCTCTGATGGCGATAAATGAATGTTGATGCAGGTTTCCTTGGCGTTTTTCGAATCTCCCAGGTTGATAATTTCAGTCTCGTCCAGGTTGGACTTAGGTCTGTTCTCAAAGTTCTCAATTTTTTTGACAATCTCGTCGGGTATATCATCTTCCTCTGAATCAATGTCCGTTTGTTTCGTTGTCTCGTTGCATGTCACGGTCATTGGTTCATCAAGACAAGTAATAGTAATGCTGTATAGACAAAGTAATGAGAGAAAACGGTAATGATAAATATTTTATTCATAAGAAAAATTAGAAAATGCTTTGATAAATTGAATAATTGTTTTGAAAATTGAGGATCTTATTGCAGAACTTGAAAATGCGAAAAGGGAAAATCATTTTAGTGAATAAAACAGTAAGTAATGCTTGTTTTAGCCTTGCTACCCCGAGGCTCATCGGGCTTTGGTCATCCTGATAGTCCAGTTCTTGAGGTATGTCCCTCTGTTCACAGCCTGTATGGAAGGGCATTCCTCCCCCTCCTCCTCGAGAATAACGCAGCAATCCATATCACTGTCCTCCATAAACAAATTCCTTATTGCTGCAAGTGCTTCTTCTTCGTCTGATCCATAAATAATGTTGGCATGTTGGAAGGTCTACTCTAGATGCGGTATTGGCTGCTCCAAAGGGTAGTAAGGACCGCGCCAAGGTGGCGACCATTCGTTGAATTCTTTCCAAGTGTAGTAGTACCCCAGACCAAAAATGGTGCCATGGATTTTGATCTTGATAGGTTTGGAGATTCCTTGAAGGTTCTTGCCGAGCCCTTTGCCAGGCTCGTACCCACTCCAGTTTAGTGTACTCTCGATTTTGCTATCCCACCATTTGTCCTTGTCGATGGCATTGACCCGTTCAATGTGGTGGTAAGTTTCTCCACCCAGCTTTCTTCTTCCTTCGATCACCGGAATAGTCTGGCGATTGTAAATAGGGTTACTACCATCGCCATGAATAATCACCTCTTGGTGGTTCCACTCGAACTTCACTTCCTGATGTAGCGTTGATGCTACGGCCCCAGCAACATAGATCCAGAGTCGTCCTAACAGCAGGTTGTAGGACTCCGGTACATCTATCACTTGGAAATCCACCTCGAACCACGTTGGTCCCATCTGCAGGCATAGACTGATCTCCCCAATGGTAGAACTCTGGGAACCGTTGAAGGCTTTCACATTGATTGCTACATCCTTTATCTCATTCAGCCCTTTACCCAATTTTTTGAGTGTTATCAACGGGCAAATGTTAAGACTGGATCCTCCGTCGATCAAGATTCTGGTGATGAAATAATCTTCGCATTGCACAGTGATGTGCAGTGCTTTGTTATGGCCCAATCCTTCAGGAGGCAGCTCGTCCTCATGGAAAGTGATCTTGTGACTTTCCAACACCTGGCCTACCATATTGGTCATTTACCCACTAGTGATGTTGTTTGGTACATACGCTTCACTCAACACCTTCAACAGAGCACTTCGGTGCGTCTCAGAATTCTGCAGCAAAGAGAGGATGGATATTAGTGCTGGCGTCTTGTTAAGCTGGTCGATGACTGAATACTCCTTATCATGTACTTTCCTCCAAAGGTCATCTAGAACTGTTTCAATAAAGGGAGGCCGGTTGGCATCCTGCTTGCTTGATTCGGCCAGATGCTCAGGGGTATAGACCCTACCAGTTCTCGTCATACCCTGCGCTGCGACAACTTCCTCAGTTTTGACCTTGACTTTCCTTCTCGCCTCAGCTTTATAGTCCCAAGGGATAGCCTTTGTCTATAAGGTCGGCGTGGTCGACATCGCCACTAGAATTGGGGCGGCTATCCTAACTACAAATGGAACCTGTGCCTTGGGTGGCAAAACTGCAACCTCAAATGGTGCGGGTACATTTGCCGGAGACACGAAATCAACTTCAATCGGTACTGGTGTCTTTGCGGGTGGTGCTGCTTCAAACTCAAGAGGTATGGACATGTTTAACTCAACATCCTTAGACGGTTGAATCTGGATTATGATCGGGTTGAGAGTGACTGATGGTTTCTTTGGATCATCGCCTTCTGCGATCAACCCGATTGATCCATCGGGGTCCCAATCATCTTCTATTTCAATAATATGGATACCTCCACCCTTATGGTCTGACAGAGGATTGTTGCGGACATTCGGAGCGGGATCTTTGCCACAATGATCTTGTTATCAAACAGGGACTGTATCTTGTGTTTCAAAGAGCGGCATTCATCGATGGTGTGCCCCTTCATGACGGAATGGTATGCACAGGATTTGTTTGGGTTAACCCACTGAGAAGGGTTCTCAGGGGTGGCAGCAAGGATAGGTGTGACGTAACCGTCAGCTTTGAGTTTCTCATACAGTTGGTCAATGGGTTCGGCTATGGCAGTGTACTGTTTTTGAGGTATGCGATCAAAATTAGGTCGAGGTCTAGGGATGTTTTGACGGGTAAGGGGTGATTGGTAATGGGTTGGTTGAGAATTATAAGTGTGGTAGACAGGAGCGGGTTGGGAGTATCGGGGTGAAGTAGGTTGATATGTGGGTGGAGGAGTTTGGTAAGTGGGTAAAGGTGCTTGGTAGTTTGGGATTGCTTGGTATGTGACTGATGGTGTTGGGTAGATTTGGTATTTGAGTGGGGATTTGGCTCTTTTTGCAACCATTAAAGCTCCCACGTCTCTTTTCTTGGACACATCATTGGACTGTAAAACCTTGTTTGTAGCTTGCAAAGCTTCAAAATTCATGACCATACCGCTCTTAATACCTTCTTCAATCCGCTCGCCAAATTTGATAATGTCGAAGAACTTGTGGTTTTCAATCATCATCAACCATTCATAGTACTGCGGGTCCTGGGCCCGGACAAAGAACTTGTTCATCTACTCCTCTTCTAAGGCGGGTCTTACTTTAGAATCCTCGGACCTCCAGCGAGTAGCATACTCGCGAAATGTCTCTGTGGGTTTCTTCTTCAAATTCTGGATGTAGAACACGTCTGGTGCATTCTCTGTGTTGAATCTAAATCATTCCATAAAGTCAGATGCCATGCTTACCCAGTTTGACCACTTCTTGGGATCTTGGCTGATGTATCAAGTCAATGCATCTCCCTTCAAACTCCTCATGAACAGCTTCATTCATATCCTTTCATCCTTTCCCACGCCAACCAGCTTGTCACAATAGGTCCTTAGATGGACCCTCGGATCACCAGTACCGTCAAACATCTCGAACTTTGGAGGTTTGTACCCCTCGGGCAGTTCGACATCAGGTTGTATGCAAAGGTCTTCATAGTTCAGCCCTTCGACTCCCTCGATCCCCTCGACACCTTGAACCCGGCTGGTCAGCTACCTATGTTCCTCGGCCAAGTTCTTGATAAGCATGTCCTTTTCATCAGACTCGGACATGTGTGGGATAGGTAGGGTGGAGTGTGTCATGGTCTCCACATAGATGGGATTGTTATAGGCGTGGAAATGGTCCTTTTTCGGGTTCTGAGGTTATGGGATAAGTAATGGAGCGTTGTTTGAAGTGTGGCAAGTATGCATTGTGTCGGGAGAGTTTGGTTCTTTGGCGGAGTGGTTTGATGGTGAGGTGCGGGATGATTCTGTTGTCTTGGGATATTTTGTGGAGGTGTAGGGTTTTGAGCATTTGGGAAATTGACGTCTGGGATGTTGAGGGAAAATGACAGGTTGGCCAGATTTCGAACCTGATCGAGTTCTTCTTGAAATTTCAGCAGTTTCTATTCCAGCGGTGACATGTTCTCATTTTGCACCTGAATACCTCGGCCATCAATGTCCTCTACCCGTTCAACCATATTCTCTTTCCTGGCGCCGTTGGATTCTTCCATATTACTCTTGCCTTTGTTCTTTCCTTTAGGAGGACTGGGAGGAGGAGTAGGTGGAGGGCCCTTGGATCTTGTGCGATAAGCTGATGATGCCAGAGTGCACGAACTAACCTTTGGGGAGGGGAATAATAAAGAAAATAAAGAAAAACAAAAGGTAGACAAGTTAGTGAGGATTATGAAAAATATTGCAGTAGTTAAACACATAACACGGGAATGTAAAGCGTGTCCTAATTTTGGAACCTATTTATGCCCGAGGTAGGCCTAGCGACAAGTTGGTTTGGAGAACTTAAAATGCTAAATTCCTCGTTTTATTGATAAGAAAATAGACAAATCCCAAAACGAGACTAAACGAACGAAGAAATAAAAGTCATTAATGGCCATTGGCCTTATTACATTGATAAAGTAAAAGAAAAGACATTCCCATCTACTTGGTCCCAGAAGGACCTTCCCCAGACTTGACATTCTTGCTTCCCTCGAACAGCTTTTCCAACTCGCGAAGTCCCAGCAACAGGTATGCTCTGGCTAGATATCCGCCTTCGGTCCCCTCAGCCTTCTGATAGTCTTCGACCTTTTGATGAATTTCTCCTCCAGCTCGACTATACCTCGTTCTAAGTATCCCAACCTTTTGTTGGTGCTGATAGCCATGTCTTTCCACTCCTCGATCAACTTCTTGTTATATTCATGTATTTCGTAGTGCTCATCCTCGCACTCACGGATCCTTTTGCGCAGCTGGTTGAACTTGACTTGCGCTTCAGCCCTTTCATCTATAACTCTATGGCCTCGGATGTACCCTGGCTTTCTCTGATCACCCCGATTATCTTCTAACCAACAAAGATAGAAAGGGGTACAACCGGCATGATACCTTTCTAGCTCGATGGTGTCCTTCCCAAGTACAATCTTGCACTGCCACAGGTGCTGGGCTTGGCACTTGTGAGGACAGCCATCATTTTGGAAGACTGCTCGATGATGGCTCATTTTGGTGACCCTGGGTATGACTTGCTTCCTACCTGCTTGCCTCATAACTCGAAGAGGGATGTAAGGATATTCTCTTCTTAGACCAATCAGTATCAGGAACGGTGCATCTCTGGAACGGGCAATGAACTCCTCTGTCGGAAACCACCTGAACATCCATTGAACCTGTTCTTCAATCAGATTATCAAAGAGCTCGACCCATCCTTTAGCATTCTCTAGCTGAGTGAACATGTCGGGGATGTAATTCATTCGTTTTGGATGGTGGAAAGAGTTGTGGTCATTCCACGCCCTTCGCTGAAACTCTTGTCGGTATTCGCCTCTTTGGAGATGTTCCATGAGCCAAAGTTGAAGTGATAGATTGCAACCTTCGAAATGTCTTGCTCCTTGTTGACACTTTTCCAAGGCCTGATATATGTCTGCAATGATCATGGGTCAATGATATATGTCTGCAATGATCATGGGTACAATGATATATGTCTGCAATGATCATGGGTACAATGATGAATGTCTGCCCACCAATCCCCTCCATTAGGGTTTTGGTTACCATGACCAGTCTAGTATGGATTCTCTCCTTCTTCATTGGAAACACGACAAACCCAAGAAGCAAAATATGAAGACGAAGACTCTACGATGGATGTGTCCCAAGGACGTGATGGCAAACTTGTCATGGTAGGTACGGTATGATTTGATATGGTCGTACCTCTCGTACAAATAATCAAAAGGTATGTATGATTCCTTTAAGCATACCAGCTCCGCATTCTTCTTCAGACCCATCATTTTAAGGAAACCTTTGCCTGTGCGGTTCTCAAGCATCAGCAACCCCGGGGTTTCCCACACTAGGCCAGCCAGTCCTCCTATTTGCTCCAACAAAGGTGTCATTTCGATGTCCCGAAAGCGGAACACGACCCTTTTACAGTCCCAGAATAGGGTAACAACCTCTATTATCATGTTGTTAGGCTAGATTTCTAGGAGAGATGATAGATTGCCCAAGTATTTTCTGACGAAAGCTTTGTCACTAGAGTGCAGGTCTTCCCACCAACTCAGCAGTCTTGGGTGGATATTGGAGACCATGCCGAATATGGGGACTTTGTGCCTCATGTTTCTGCAAGGCAAACAAGGTTAGGCCCTTACCCCCACCAGACTCGACTATTTAATATCAACAATTAGCATGAAGCATTTAGTTCTCCAAATGAATGCACAGAACGTGATGATGTCCGTTTGGGTTTAGGAAAACCCGGTGGACTTTGGATAAGGCTATATTAAAAGCTATCGTGAGGACAACACCTTAGCTTGACTAGGTCTGACCATGATGCATGCAACAATATAATAGAGTAAGGTTTCTATGGGGTTTTAGACTGGTACCCTCGAGCAGACAACTCAAGGGGGAAGGAACGGAACCGTCGACTGCACCGCTGATCGACTAGTTTTACCGCAAATAAGCCTTTCCGAATTTAGGGGGTAATAATATAGGAAGAGCGCAACCACTCATCAAGCATTGCTATAGTATTTGTTTGGCACGAGTGGAGTATGAATGTCGAGCATGGTTATGCAATAATAAGCATTAAAACCAGGTTGTCATGTATTTGCACATTTAAGAAAGCGGTAAATACAACAGTTATAATTTAAAGCGGTTACAAAGGAAAACAAAGAAACATGTTAGTTTCGTTTTGGGGAAGAGTAAATACTTGAAAGAAATAAACTATTTACTGCACGTAGAAGGGAAGAGCAAAGGGTGCCAATATTAAACAAAATAAAGGTACAAATTAACAAAACAATTTTGAAATGGTAAAAGCCTATAATCCCCAGCAGAGTCGCCATGGTGTCGCGTCCCCTTTGTCCTTGCGGAGATCGGGTTCAGGACATTTTGGGTTGAGACAACTCTTTCCTTTGGGAAAGGGGTTTGCATTTTTGAGTCGCCACCTAATGATTTTAAAGGTGCGTTAGGGCACCTAAGGGGTTCATTTACAACTACGTTATTAACCAGAGACAGGGTAAGGCCTTAACATTATCCCAAGGGGAAGGTGTTAGGCACCCCTTAGACTAAGTTAATACTTAGTTTTTTTCCACTATATTAATAGTAATATCGACATGACTTTCGATTCCTTTGAGTTTTTGTTTCACTCTTAAATCTTTGCATGCTTTCTTTTTGAGGTTTTTGGTTAACCTCTGAATATTTGACTTTGCATTTTTTTTTAAAATGCTTAGATGTTTTCGTACCTTTTCGTAATAGGCACGATTTATAAAAGAGGGCCCTTTTTTTATCGACACTTAATAAAGAAGACGTCTCAACTTTATAGTGGTGTAAATGTCAAAAGAGAGATAGGAATTTCACGTGTGTTTTTTTGACAATGTTTTGAAGAAAGTCTTTGTATTATTTCGAACTTTCGCAATATTTTACATGTGTTTGTGTATCGTCCATAACTCTTTTGCAATTGTTTTTCTTAAAACAGGGTTGGTATAAACTTGTACTCGTAACTGTTTTTCTTTTGTAACATCTTTTTCAAATTAATACAAGGGTATAACTGTTTTCATTTATAACAGTTTTTTGAATAAATATAAGGGTATGAATTTTTACCCGTAACTGTTTTTGTTTAGAACAGTTTTTGAATAAATACAAGGATAATGCTTTTTTCATCCGTAACTGTTTTTTATTTACAATAGTTTTTGAATAAGTACAAGGATGTTGCTTCATCCGTAACTGTTTTCGTTTACAACAATTTTTGATTAAGTACAAGGATGTGCATTTTTATCCGTATCTAATATTTTGCCTTTAACCTAAACATTCGTTTACATTTACGAATATGTTTTTTTGAAGGTTTTTGAATCGGGCTTTGTTTTTTTTGTCTTTGGCTCTTTGATTTTTCTCATAGTACTTGACTTGTTGGGAAGATAGATCTTCAGACTTGAGCTTTGACTTTTTGATAGTCTTCTTTGCTTCTTCTTTGCCTTCCATAGTGTATAGTCACACAAGTGTTTGAGCTTTGAATAATTAAATCTCGAGCACTAGACTATTCCTTCCTTGTGGTCCTTATCCTGAAAAGGAAAAACATACGGGACTCGAAGGTATAAAGTTTAGATAATGACCGCTTAACCCTTTAAAAACGTCCATCAGAAAGTTGTAACCCTAGACCGGGGATTCAGTTACTTTCTCTTGTCTATGCAGGTCTAATATCATCATCTGTGTAAAGATCCATAAAATTTCTTGTTTAAAATAATGCCCGAATAAGTCCCCGAGCTGTTATATCTGTAGAAATTTTTAAAACGGACCTTGATTGTGTAAAAGTACCCCGGAATTTGAAAGAATAAAATTGTCCAGCAGTTGGGCGTTATGCGACGCACTATGCGATCGCATAACGGGTATGCGGACCGCATAATGGTCGCATACCTGGGCAGGACACTGCCCAATTTGAATGCAACTATGCGGTCCATTATGCGATGACATTTCGGTTCTGCGGACCGCATAGTTGTCGCATTCTTGCCTTTGATTTTTGTGAGGGAGGTTATGCGATCGCATAACGTGTATGCGCACCGCATAGTGGTCGCATACCTGCGCAGTGTGTTTATATTTTTAGCCCACTTGGAGGGCCATTATGCGGTCGTCTCTGCGGACCGCATGTCAGGAATGCGATCACATTCCTTACCGCATTCCTGTGTCGGGCTCCTAATTTTTCTAATTTTAAAACCCGACCCCCAGTTCATTGAAACGCCCCTCCCCTTCATTTTTAACCATTTTCTGACTAAGAATAGAGAGAGAAAAGGGGTTTCATCATCCTTTTGGTATTCCTCAATCACTCAAACCCGAGAATTTTTGAGTTATTGTCTTCTTCACTTAAAGAGGTAAGTCTCCACCCCATCTCCCTTAAATTTCCAGATTTTTTTGGTTAATAAGCAGAACTCCCTTAAAGGAGTTCTTGAAGACAAAAGTGAAGAACCTTGCATGCATGTTCATTTATTGTCATAATCTAGTAAAAGAGAGTGGGTTAGGGTAAATATGCACGAAGAAGGGGTTAGAAATTTAAGGGGGTCATATATCATTCGATAAAATGCCTAAGCAAGTTCTAATTGTGTTCATGATTCCCAATTCTAAGATGAATGTGTTTCCTTATGAATTAGATTGACGTTGCTTGATGGTCCGGTGATTTGTGATAGAAATTAAAAAGGGAAAATATTCGACACAAGGGATGTATGGCTAACTTTAATCTTTGTAAAATCGCTTTGTGGTGCCCGAGCATACGGTACGTGTATTGGTGTGAATATGTGCAACTGTTTGTTCGGAGTGTGTTGAAGTGTGAAGTGTATTTTTCGCCTTTCTTTAGTTGATCACCACACTGCTGTGCTATGTGAAACGATGCTAGTAGGATAATGAACCCAAGAGTATGAATGTATATGCTAAAGGCTGTGTAACAAGTAATGAAAAGGAGTTGTGGTGTGATGTAATTGAATAAAACGGTTGTGGAGATATCGTATATGATTCACTATTTGGTCAGGTTTGTTGTGTCACGATTTTTCTTTTTATACGTATTATGGGTTATAAAGAAGCTATATTCCTATTGCTGAAATTTTTTGTGATTGAATTGTGAATTGTTGACATGAGATATGATTGTTCGGTGGGATCGGGTTGCGCGCCGCAACAGGAGGGATAAGGGTGATATGTGAGAAGTGATAAGGGTGTGATTGTGATTGTCCGGTGGGATCGGGTTGCACGCCGCAACAGAAACACAATAAATGATTGTGAGTGTCCGGTGGGATCGGGTTGCACGCCGCAACAGAAACATAATAAATGATTGTGATTGATAGGTGGGAAAGGGTTGCGCGCCGCAACAGAAGAAATAAGGGTGGAATGTTGAGAAAGAACAAGGGTGGTATTGTAATTATGATCGTGACTGTGATTGTGATGAAGTGAAAATTGTGGAACTTCCATTGTGTTCTTTCTATATCTTGTGCAGTAATTGTGTGACCCTCTGTCTGTCTCTTGCATGTGCATTGTTGAGTTTACGTAGAGTAAAGTTTGTTCATACATACCAGTACAATTCAAATGTACTGACGTCCCTTTGCCGGGGGCGCTACATTCTTGTGATGACTGTAGGTGGTTCTATAGCAGGTACTCCAGCCCACCGACAGTAGTGCCTCCTCTACGTCCTATCAACTGCCTTGGTGAGCCCCTCTCCTCTCGGGGCCCTGTGTGGTTAATGCCACCTCTTCTTCCGGATTTTTATTTTGGTATTTGTGTAAGGTATAGCCGGAGCCTTGTTAGCGGCAAGTATTATATAACTCATTCGTACTCTTAGAGGCTCCGTAGACAGGAAATGTGGGTTATGTGCATATGTATTTTGGGCAATATAACTTGTAGACCACGTAAAGTAAAATTGTGTGTTATGTATATTTTGTAAGTATTGTACCACATATTGGTAATGACAGAAATCTATGATTTAAATTTCAGATTGTAAGAATGTGTCGTAATTATAATTGAATAATGTGCATTGGAAATCTCGGGGTAATACGTGGGATGGAAAAAGGAATCCAGGTCCGCTTGACTGGGGTTACCCGGTCGAACGCCGGTCGTGTCCCTCGGTTTTGGGGCGTGACAATCTGGTGATGGGTTAGCTTTTTGCCTATCATATAAAATGGTTAGTATAACTTTAATTGTACAAAAGTAAAATCGAACGCAATGATACCTGACCGGGGGTATTCCTTTTACTGAGAAGTAATACTTCTTCAAATGAACGGCATTCCAACTGGTTGGTAAGATTCTGTCGTCCATAGTTTCCAGCTCGTAAGCGCCTTTTTCAGCAATGCCACGAACTTTGTAGGGCCCTTCCCAATTTGGATTTAGCTTTCCTGCTCCAGCTTCCTTTGTCAATTGGAAAACTTTTTTAAGAATGAAATCCCCAATCTTGAAATATCTGAGGTGAGCCTTTCTGTTGTAATATCGCTCTATAATTTGCTTTTGGGATGCCATACGTATTAATGCAGCTTCTCTTCTTTGCTCAAGCAAATCCAGATTTGTTCTCGACTCATCGTTGTTTGTGTCTTCCATTGTCGTTGTGAATCTCGTGCTTGGTTCGCCGATTTCCACTGGTATTAATACTTCTGAACCGTAGACAAGCGCGAATGGAGTTTCTCCCGTGGCTACTTTTGCAGTAGTTTTGTAAGCCCATAATATTGACGGTAGCTCGTCAGGCCAGTTTCCCTTGGCTTTTTCCAACTGTTTCTTTAAGTTGTTGACAATGACTTTGTTTGTTGACTCGGCTTTCCCATTGGCCACGGGGTGATACGGTGATGAAGTGATTCGCTTGATTTTCCACATTTCGAAGAATTCTGTGATTTGTGAGCCTATGAATTGTGGGCCATTGTCACATCCGATATCCTTTGGTATTTCAAAGTGGCATATTATGTGTCGCCATATGAAGCTTTTCACTTCTTTTTCTCGCACCTGTTTAAAAGCGTCTGCCTCCACCCATTTTGTGAAATAATCAGTTAATACGAGTAAGAACCGTACCTTTCCTTTAGCTGGGGGAAGGGGTCCCACTATATCCATGCCCCATTTCATGAATGGCCACGGTGACACCACTGGGTGGAGTAATTGTGCTAGCCGGTGCATATTGTTGGCATATCGTTGATATTGTCGCATTTAGCTATGAAGTTCTCAGCATCTTCTTCAATTTTAGGCCAATAGTACCCTGCTCTGATTAGGGTTTTGACTAACGATCTTGCTCCTGCATGGTTTTCGTAGTGTCCTTCATGCACTTCCTTCATCACATACTCCGTTTGATTGGGTCCAAGGCACTTTGCTAGGGGACCTCCAAACCTTTTATGGTACAAAGTTTCATGAACCAGGCAGACCGCACAGCTTTCCGGTGAAGTGCTTGAGCTGCTTTTCTATCTTCAGGCACGGTACCGTTCTGCAAAAAGTTTACAATTTCGTTTCTCCAATCCCAGGTTAAATATTTAAATGTTACCTCATATTTGTCCTGGTTGATTGTGTCGCTCCCCCTTTTTCCTCGCGGAGATCGGGTTCAGGACATTTTGGGTTGAGACAACTCTTTCCTTTTGGGAAAGGGGTTTGCATTTTTTAGAGTTGCCACCTAATGATTTGAAAGGTGCGTTAGGGGCACCTAAGGGTTCATTTACAACTACGTTGTTAACCAGAGATAGGGTAAGGGCTTGAAATTATCTCAAGAGGAAGGTGTTAGGCACCCCTCAAGATCCACAAGTGTGGTTCCTGGCCAAATAGCTTTGTGAATTTGTGCAACTTAGCAAACAAACAAATAAAGGCTCAAATAAGAGGGGATTTAAGTTTTGAGCATACAAGGTGTTTGAAAATAATTACAGAAAAGCTAAGCTTTTAAAAAAGAGTTACAATCCAAGCATGCGAAGTAAAGGATATCCTAGGTTTGAGATAATATGGATCACGTCAATGCAATACCCGGTATGACACTTCTCAAAGAGGGGCTACACGTGGTATTAGGGCATTGGTCATCATATCCATATTCTACACTTTCCCACCCCGTGAAGGTAATTATACCGCGTGTTGGTCAGGAACTCTATTGCTTGCTGTTACCCGTCCCTTCCTATTAGTCCTGGAGGAGGTTAGGACTACTAACCTAAGAGGGAGGTACTAGGAAGACCCTCATGTTTTAAAGGTAAAATTCTAGGGCGACAGACAAAAGCATATAGGACTGCAGTTAATTGGAACATAGAAAAGCAAGTAAAGGCTCAAGTTTACCTCCACAAGTAAAGCAATTAGACAGCACGACTCAAACACAATTAAGGGCAGTATTTAAGTTCAGAATCCTAAGACATGGTGTCTAAATGAGTTCAGAATATAAACAGATATGCAGACCTATTTTATTACTCAGAAAAGAGTCCTAATCAAATTGCCTACTGATTCGAGACCTTTTAAGCATTGAGCAACATATACAGGAAGGCAGATTTCCAGTTTTGGACAAATTAATCACCTAAGGTTTGCCTAGGTTTGAGATAGTATATACAAATTACCAGAATTACTTAGAAGAGAGTTGTTCAACATTGTATTACCTAAACATGTTGTGCTAGGCGTTCAGAATGCAGACTTATTATCAATTGATTGATGTTGTTTTTATCAGTAATTAGGCTATGTGTGCTTTAAACAAATGAGATGCAATCCTAAGGACATGGTATCTAATGCACAAAGATGAAGCATGGTGCAGAATCAGAAGCCTAAACATGGTCTCTAAATGCACAAATATTGCAGTGTTTTGACATGCTTTCAAGATATGCAAAGGGGACAGGTTTATTAGTTGTTTGCCTAGAACACGATCTCTACGTGTAACATGGTAAAGTATGATTGCAGATTTGTTAACTCTCGTTTAATGCAGGATTTAAATTACATTTTTCAGATTGCATGAACAGAATCACATGGCAGCATTTTCCATTGTTATTACTGAACAGGATGTTCCTAAGTGATATAACAATATTGAAGTAAAGTGCTGAAACAGTGTTTATGAAATCCTAAAGAGCATTATTTCTAATGCATGATATACTTTGCACACGTTAGTCCTAAACATGATTTCTATTGCACACATAGGAAATGTAAACCTAATAGCATGGTTTCTACCCTTTATATCTATAGCATGCACAGTTATCCCTTTCCATTTTCACTATCCATCCCCCAAGAGTTGTTTACAATAAGTTATTACAGACCATGGATCATGAATTACATAATTGAAATAGGAAAAAAAATAAGAAGCTATTCTATAGGGAGCCTGCAGATAGGCCCAAGTCTTCCAAAACCTCATTTCCATATGGTATTTCACAGCCTTTCTCATAATCCGAATGTGTCAAAGTTACCTAAGGACCTCAAGGGCTCCCGGGGAATGCTCACACCCAGATTTCAAAGTCATAGTAGAGTAAGTGCAGTGTGGAAGTTCCAGCCTCAGTGTGTCAGAGTTCAGAGGGAGCTCAAGGGTCCCAAAGCAGTGCTCACACTAAGGGGGCAGGACTTAAAGGTCTAAGAATAAAGTGAAGTGCAGGATGTGATTTGATAAGAGTCAAGTTAAAAGAGCATTTCTGAAATTAGTTTATTTGAAACAGGTCTGCATATCAATAAGTGAGTGGCTTAGGAGAATAGTTTTGAAAAGAACACGGGAATGGAACAATCAACCAGCACCAAACAAGGAAGCAGGGATTGGGGACACATAGAAACAGATTGGAATACAAGTTAACATTAGAGAAGTACTAGAGTATCACAGACCTGTACAGGGCCTAAACAATCACAAACATAGTTTGTCACCAAGAGTTCATGCCAAGAACGAAACAGAACTAGATAAAGGGAGTACTAGAGCACATAATAAACATAGTCACACATAGGTTCAAAAAAAGGTTTGGAGTACAACATGTGTTCAGGATTACATGGAGACTAGGTAACACATACTGCAATTGTAGTATACTAGGAATCAAAGAGGACAAGAGTGAAGAAGAATCATGTTGAAACATACAAAAGGGGAGGGGGGGATAGTAACACGTTGAGGCTAGGGTATGATATTAAGAGCTAAAGCAACAAAGCATCCCACTTAATTTTAAGTAGAATGACGAAACCATAAGTAAAAGCATATTAGGAATAGGACGAATTGAAATACCCAAAGAAACATATTGTTTTGAAGCTGAAACATAAATTGAAGACATACCAGTTGAAAGATAGCAAGTACAGAACGAAGAGTAGGCAAATAGAATAACTAGCCTTGGCTTGCAGCCAACTAGTAATAGCAGGAAATCAAAAGAAGAACAGTAGAGAGTATGTATGTGAGTAAAAGAGAGTTGAACAATGTGTGTGTTCGTGTATGTGTTAATGAAAGACTAGAGCCTTTTATAGTTGAAAAACAGGTAGTAAAATAAGGTAAGGATCATAGTAGCTTGGTAATTAAGGAACTCATGATCAATCAGTCAACTATCAAGGCAAGTACTCCCTTAAGTTAAGGGGATTCATTCAAACGGTAGGAACTAGTAGCATATTAGGCAAGAAAAATCAGTACATGATTAGTAAGGAAGGGATCAAAGTTCAGTAATTATAGAACTCATAATCAGTAAAAATAAAAATTAGTCTAAGTTTTCCCTTAATTAAAGGAGTCATTTCAAACAGTAAAGAAGAGGTAATATATAAAAAAAGAATTCACATAGCTGGAGTATAACAATTTAGGAAAGAATTCAAACACTCTAAGTATAGAATAAGTAATTAGGGCTAGATACATAAAGTCTAATTAAGGAAATAACAGTAAGAATCAATTAATAATGCAGTCAACCTCATAATAAGGTAAGAAAATAATTTAAGGTTGTAAAAACAAGAAAAGTAGTTGGCAATCATTAAAGAGTATCAACACATGAAATCAGGGATTCAAAGAATCGGAAAATAGTACTAATGTTAAGGGAAACCTCATGACTTCCATGAATAAACACATAAATTGAGTATAACCAGAAAGAGACAAGTCAGAAACCCTAATAAGACATTATTAGGGTAAGAATCACAAATTATTCTAAAGAATCGAAGCATGCTCATGAGAATCAAACATACAGATAAATCGAATGAACAAACAGTAAAAGACAAATTCAGAATCCCCGACTAAAGTTAAAAAAATTAGGGTTTTCAACATAACTAGTTAGGTTAAGAGAGAGGTTAATAAAATCGTTTAAACACAACAACAATCATAGAATAACACTTAAAATCACAGAAAATCACTCTGGGGAAAAGGTTTCAGAAACCCTAGTTGTAAAGATGAAGAGACGCTTCAAAAATCAGGAAGTTTCACAAAAATAAGTAAAAATAGTTCAGAAAACCTCAGATTTGTTACAGATCTAAGAGGTACATGAGAAGAGATTAGGGTTTTCTAGAAAACAACCCAGAAATAGAGAGACCGATTTAGAAACCCATAGGTTTAGCCGGAGAATAGAACGATCTTACTCAATCGAGCCATGGTGGCCTGAAAACGGTGAGAACAGGCCCAAGGGTGGGCGAATGGACCCTGGTCTCTCAAGGACCTTAGAGACAGCAACACTGGCGTAAGGGAACCATGAGAGGCCTGAGGATAGTGAGGGATTCATGGCTTCCGGCGAGGAGGTGACCGGAGGAGACGAACGGACCTCATCGGAGGTGAAGAGACTGGAATTCTCAAGAGAGAACCAGAGAGATAGAGAGAGAGTAGATAGATGAGTGTGTGAGTGAAGAATGAGGGACAGGGGGGTAGTCTTAGGTCTAATTTAGGTAAGGGGAAATTCGGACCATTGATCAAAATTGATCAACGGCCGGGATTAAGTCAAGTATTGGGTCGGGTGGATAGGGTATTAGGCCTGGGGGTGTTTAGGTTAATTTAGTCAGGTGGGTTTAGTTTAATTAGGCTATAATTGAAAATTAAAAATGGCTATTAGTTAAATACCCATTAAAATAGATAAATAATTAATAAAAATATCTAGTAATCATAAAAAATGAAATTAATTCTAAATAAATGAAATTAAGGTAAATAACTAATATTAACAAATATAAAATGACTAATTATTGATTTAAATGGTATAAGACGTACAATTAGGCTATAATTGTAAAATTATTGTAATTATAGCCAAATAATGCGAAATTGGCTAGTTTGTGAAATAATTAAATCCTAATAGGATTGAAAATTATATATTGAGCTAGGAAATATTTTGAAATAAATTATAATACAATTTATAATTAATTATTGGATATAAAAGTACCGGATAAATTAGCAATAAATTGATAAAAAAATAGGGGAAAATTATGGAAAAATTCCCCTTGTTATAAAAACTAATTTTGATGGTATATATGCAAATTTAAAAATAGTTTGAGAAAAATATGGGTATCAACAGATTGCTGAATGAAATAGGTGTATGACAATTGCATTGTCTTTATTTGTTACGTCACCAACTGCTGTCAGGTTAGATAATGCATCCGCTTCTGCATTTTCCTCCCTGGGTATTTGCGTAACTTTCCATGACTGGAATTGCCTTGCTAGGTCTCGTTCCTTTTCTAGATATTGTTGCATCTGAGCCTCTCTTGCAGTATAAGTCCCCTGCATCTTGTTTACCACTAGTTGAGAGTCACTTTTGATCACGATTTGCTCAGTTGAGAGTTCTCGTGCCAGTTCAAGCCCTGCAATGACAACTTCGTACTCTACTTCATTGTTAGTTATGGGATAACATTTAATGGCTTGTCATATCTTTTCACCCGCATGTGATATTAAAAAAATTCCCAAGTCGGCTCCTATTATGTTAGAAGAGCCATCAGTAAATAGGGTACAAATTCCTGGATTGGCCCCGTTGAAGAGTTGTAACTCTTTTTCTACTTCAGGGATTATGCTAGTATTAAAATCAGCGACAAAATCAGCTAAAATTTGACACTTTATTGCAGTCCTAGACTGATATATTATGTCATTTTCTCTTAATTCTATTGCCCATTTAGCTAATCTCCTTGATAACTCTTGTTTATGCAAAATATCTCTTAGTGGATACGAGGTCACAATAGTGATTGGGTGACATTGAAAGTACGGTCTCAACTTTCTAGCTGCCATGATTAGAGCTAAGGCTAATTTTTCTAAACGAGGATATCTAGTTTCAACATCTAATAAATACTTGCTTACATAATAAATCAGAGATTGTTTACCTTTGTCTTCTCTTACCAGTACTGCACTTAAGATAATTTCTGCAACGACAAGGTAGGAATGCAACCTCTCCCCTTCTTTTGGTTTAGACAGCAGTGGGGGTTTTGATAGATAGGCCTTCAGATCTTTGAGAGCCTATTGACATTCTTCAGTCCATTCGAACTAATTCTTCTTTTTTAGAACTGAAGCGAATTTAAAACTCTTCTCCGAAGACCGAGAGATAAATCTTCCTAAGGCTGCAATTCTTCTTGTTAGTCTTTGAACTTATTTTTTGCTCGTAAGTATATCAGGTATTTCATCAATAGCTTTAATCTGAGCAGGGTTTACTTCTATTCCCCTATTTGATACAAGGAAACCCAAAAACTTACCTGATTCAACGCCGAAGGCGCATTTTTCTGGATTTAGTTTCATGTTATACCTGCGCAGGATTTCGAAGGTGATTGAAAGATGCTGGAAATGATCTTCTGCTTGAGCTGATTTTACCGGCATGTCATCAATGTATACTTCCATTATTTTCCTAAGATGTTCCTGAAAAATCTTGGTCACTAGCCTTTGATACGTGGCTGTAGCATTTTTCAGGCCAAAAGGCATGACTTTGTAACGATAAGTCCCCCTGTTTGTAATAAAGGAAGTTTTTTCCTCGTTTGAGGGATACATTTTTATCAGATTATAACCAGAATACGCATCTAGAAAGCTTAACAATTCATGACCTACAGTGGCAACAATCATTTGATGTATGTGTGGTAATGAAAATGAGTCTTTGGGGCATGCTTTATTCAAATTTTTGTAATCTATGCATACTCTCCATTTACCATTCTTCTTAGGTATCACTACAGTATTAGCTAACGAATTAGGATAGTTTACCTCACGTATTGAACAAATTTTCAAGAGTTTTTTTACCTCTTCATCGATCACTTGGTTCTTCAATGGTCTTTGCTTTCTTTTCTTTTCCTTGACAGGCATGAAGGATGGATCTTCATTTAGTTTATGAGTCATCACTTTCGGAGATATACCTGTCATATCTGAATGGGACCAAGCGAAACAATCCGAGTTAGCTTTTGAATATTAAATTAACTTACCTCTTCTTGCGGGGCTTAGCCTCGTGCCTATATGAACTTTTTTCTCAGGCTTCTGCTCAAACAATGGGATAGCTTAGAGCTCCTCAATAGTTGTTTTAGTATGCTCGTCTTCTTCTGGCTCTAGAATGACATCAGGTCTGGAATCCATGTCCGTATGTGTTGATGTTGCCTTTGTGGTGATTTGGTTCACCTTCTCGTGGCCCCCTTCTTCCGTACCTATTTGGGTTCCAGTTTCTTCTTTTGTACCTACTTGGGCGATTTCCTCGTCTTTTGACTCTTCCGCTACCTCTTTTTTGTTAGAGTGTACTACTGAATTTATATTCCTTGAGATCTGCTGATCGCCTCGAATCTGTTGAATTCCCCATTTGGAAGGGAATTTTATTACCTGGTGTAAAGTAGATGGTATTGTTTCCATGTCATGAATCCATGGTCTCCCCATGATTACATTGTAAGCCATATCGGTGTCAATGACTTAAAATTTTGTATTTTGATTACTCCTTCTGCATAGGTAATAAGCTCAATTTCTCCTTTTGTTATGATCGTAGAGTTGTCAAACCCATAGAAGGCTCGTGCTTTTGGGGTTACTCGATCCTCCATTAGCATTTCTTTCACAACCCTCAACAAAATGATGTTGACTGAGTTACCTAGATCAATCAACACTCTTTTTACATTAGTGTCATGTATGAGTAGGGATATTACCGGAGTGTCATTATGAGGAAGCGGCAATCAGTTGCCATCCGCATTGTTGAATGATATATTGTCTGATTCCATGTCTGCACGAGTCCGCTTACCGTGTGTATTTGTGAATTTTGTTATTCTTTTGCAAACTACTTCGTTCACCTCATCTCCTCCGTGTATCACATTCAGTGTTCTCTTTGGAGTTGGTGGTTTCGGGGGCTCTTGCATGTTCTTCATGTATGTCTATTTTACTTTTTCACTAAATAGTTCTGTTAGATAGCCCTGTTTTAATAAGTGTTCTACCTCACCTTGCAACAATCTGCAATCTGATGTTCTGTGTCCATGATCGTTATGGAATTCGCACCAGAAGTATAAATTCCTTCTGTTTGGATTCGATCTCATTTATTTGGGCTATGGAACTTTATCGCCCATGTTTCTCAGTACGATAATTAATTCAGAAGTACTTACATTGAAGTTGTAGTCTCCGACTCTTGCATTACCTCTATTCCGTTCCTCCCGGTCTTTTCTGGATCTTGAGGAGGATGCGTCCGTATCTCTATTTGACGGTCTATATTCCGACCGTGGGTTTTCAAACCTGGAATGCATTTCTCGTCCTGAAGGTCCCCTATATGGATCATACATGTTCTTACCTAGTCTCTTTTCTGGTTCAGAGTGTCTAGAACTTGCTCGATCTTCAACTTTTGATTGAACAATGGTGTCTTCTTCAATTCGTAGCTAGGTGTTGTACATGTTATAGACATCGTTCCATGTCGTGGCTGGGAATTATCTCAATCTTTCCTTGAGTCTTCTAGTGGCTTCTGAGCTTCTGTCATTTAAATTGCTTGCATACGCCATTGCTGCCCAATTGTCAGGTACCCTTGGTAGCAACATTCTTTCTCGTTAAAACTTGTCTACAAATTCACGGAGCAACTCCGCGTCTCCTTGTTTTATCTTGAATATGTCTTCCATTCTTTTTTCGACTTTTTGTGCACCGGAATGTGCTTTTATAAAAGAATCTGCAAGCTCAGCAAAAGAGTCAATAGAATTTTCGGGTAGAAGAGAATACCATGTTAGTGCTCCTTTGGTGAGTGTCTCTCCGAACTTCTTGACTAGTACTGATTCAATTTCTTTTTTAGTCAGATCGTTGCCTTTTACTCCTGTAGTAAAAGCAATTACATGATCACGTGGATCAGTAGTCCCGTCGTACTTGAGAATATCAGGCATTTTGAATTTCTTTGGAATAGACCAGGGTGTTGCGCTTGGCTTCCAAGGTTGTTGAGAATATCTATCAACGTCAATGCCTTTGATGACAGGTGGTACTCCAAGAATTTGCTCGATTCGATCGTTTTGTTCCTTCACCTGTTTCCGCAAGGTTAGTAATAAAGATTGTAATTCTGAATTACTGGACATACCTGGTCTTTCTTCGAGGGACTCATTTGGAGTGCCTCGACTTCCTGAGTTTGCTAGTCCGGATTGTGGATTTTCCACAGTTGCAGTGTTGTTAGGAGGAGGTGTAGGTGATGCAGGTGGTAGTCCCCTCATGAAGGCTTGTAAGGCTTGAGTCACATATTCACCAACCATTTGTTTTATAGGATCTTGTTCTCCTGTTTGTTCATTTCCATTGTGATTATTATTTTGAGTCGTAGATCTCTCTGGGAGATGTTCCCTTGAGCCTCGTGGGGAACCTGAAGGTGATGCAACTGGAGTTCCAACCCTTTGTTTGTTGTTGTCGTTGGCGTTCGACATAATTCACAGAATGTTGTTTGAGAGAAAAGTAGAGATTATCAGATTCCCGGTAATGGAACCAATTTGTTTAACCAAAGAATTAGATTCTCTTCCAAAGCTATTTTAAGAAGAAGGCGGGTTTTTGATAACCAAAAGAATATAGAAATAATTGCAAATAGATTTGTAAAAAGCAGTAATGATGCGCAAAAGTAAGTGTATTTCAATAGTGATTCGAATGTGTCCTTACAAGATATATTTTACTCCCTTTTATAGGGAATTTCTTAATATAACGTCTACTCTTTTCAGTGATTGAGCATTAATGGCTAATAATGGCATAAATGTAACGTTACAATGATTAACCGTAACCGTTGCGTGAAGATTATGTAACGTTTTGGCTCACTAATTGAAGTTCCCCGAATCTGCCCTTTATTCCGTCTTGATTCATTCTGACCGTGTCTCTTCACCTTCTCAATTAGGTTGAGATTCCCGTATCTGATTACCCGGTGAGTATGTTGTTCCGTTCCTCTTTATCTCATACCTCTTCGTAAAGTCTCGTCCAGTTGTCATGTTGTCATTGCTCCACACAGATTGCTGAGTTATAATAAGTATTACACGTGTGAAGCTCATTTTTGCCAAAACAATGTCCTTGAGGGCCCCCTCACAAGGGACCTCTAGTCAGTGTCATCGGGCTTCCCATAGCGGCAATGGGCGGACAACATGTTGCTCCTCCTCAAAACTCCCACCACCGTTGTTGGGAAGCCCCATCTCGAAACTACGAACCAGTGTGGGATGCTGGAGTCGGCGGATATTGCCTCCTCGCCTCGCATAAGGCAAGAAGGGAAAAATACCACACCCGGTTAAAGTTAAGATAGATGAGCAGCAGTATAGGTACTTCATGCAAAGGTGAGCAGCAGTATATGTACTTCATGCCTTCCTGTACGGAAGGCACTCAAGGCCCTTCCCTCGTTTCCTCGGACTGACAGTATTAGTGACAACAACAACAACAACCCAACATAACCCCAGTTAGCAAAGGAGGACTTCAGAAGAGAATTCATGGCCAAGCTCGGAAGACCACCGTCAAAAAACTTTATAGACATGGGTTTGCACCATGAAGAACGGAAAGGCAGAGATGAATGACAAAGTTTACGTTTGTTGAAGACAGGAAGAGTGAAGTTTGAAGTCAGGAAATCCCCTATTTATAAGATGTCGGTAACCTTACTAAATAAGAAATCGATGATTGGGGGAAAATTAACCGATGGAGCCATTGTATTGGTAAAAACGAGTCTCACACGTAAGCAAATTCTTGACAACTCAGCTAGCTACGTTGACCAAGGAAAACACAACAGATAGACTTGATTCTGTAAAGCGGTACGGGACAAAGAGGCACGGTCAATAAACTCACGAGTTCATCAACAACGGGAAACTTAATGACAAAGAAGAGATACGGTCACAGTGAACCCAGACGAAGCTACGGGCAGATTCGAGAATCAACAGTTAATGGCTTATACGTTACGTAACTCCTATACAACAGTTACGGTTATCCTTTGTAACGCCTCATTAATGTAATAATTAGCCATTAATGAACAATCATGACAGGAACCAAATGTTATACTAGGAAACCCCTATATAAAGGGAAGAAATGTAACCCATAAGGGCATCTGAATTCTCGAATACAATCGACTTTACTTTTTGCATACTACAATATTGTTAATTACTCAATTTTTTTATTTATCATATTACTTTCTTGATTATCAGTAACTCGTGTTCATCCCAAATAGATTTGGTCAAGGAATCTAATTCTTTGGTAAAATAAATTGGTTCCGTTACCGGGAACCTGATAATCATAGTTTATTTTCCAATCGATATCCTTTAAACTATGTCGAATTCCAACAACAACAACAACAACAACAACAATGACGACAACAAACAGCAGGAAAATGGAACCCCAGTTCCAACTCCTCGAGGAACCCCACGTGGTTCAAGGGAGTCATCCCCGGAAAGATCCGATAACCATCATAACAATAATGAGCAAACGATAGAGCAGGATCGAATAAAGCAAATGATTGATGAATATGTGGGGCAAGCTTTGCAAGAGTTTGCAAAAGGATTACCACAGGCACCACCAACACCATTAACACCGCCTCCAAATAATACAATCATCGCGGAAAATCCTCAGTCTGGGTTAAAAAACTCAGCCAGGGGTGACACCCCAAATGAATCTCTTGAAGCAAGACCAGGTATGACTAATAACTCTAAGTTACAAAATCTATTGCTAACCATGCAGAAACAAATGAAAGAACAGAATGATCGCATCGAGCAAATCCCTGGAGTACCGCCGATTATCAAAGGCATCGACGTTGATAGATATTCTCAACAGGCCTGGAAGCCAAGTGCAGCGCCCTTGCCTATACCCAAGAAGTTCAAAATTCCTGATGTTCCTTAATATGATGGAACAACTGACCCACGTGATCATGTGGCTGCTTTCACTACTGGAGTAAAAGGAAATGATATAACAAAACAAGAGATTGAATCAGTCCTTGTCAAGAAATTTGGGGAAACACTCACAAAAGGAGCCTTAACCTGGTATTCTCTTCTCCCTTAAAATTCTATTGATTCTTTTGCTGAGCTTGCATATTCGTTTATAAAAGCACACTCTGGTGCACAAAAAGTTGAGAAAAGAATGGAAGACATATTCAAGATAAAGCAAGGAGACACAGAATTACTCCGTGAGTTTGTAGACAGGTTTCAACGAGAAAGAATGCAATTACCCAGGGTGCCTGATAATTGGGCATCCATGGCATTTGCAAGCAACTTAAACGATAAAAGCTCAAAATCCACGAGATGGCTCAGGGAAAGTTTAAGAGAACTTCCAGCTACGACGTGGAACGATGTATACAACATGTATAGTACTAAACTCAGAATATAAGAAGATATCATTTCTCGATCGAGAGACGAGGAGAATTCCAGATCCAGACGTCTAGAACCGGAGAAAAGATCAGGTAAAAACATGTACGATCCTTACTTAGGACCCTCGGGATGTGACACACGTCCCAGGTTCAAAAATACTAGACCGTCAGGAAGAGATATAGGCTCATCCTCATCTAGATCCAGGAAAGATCGAGATGAACGGTCCAGAGCTAATACCCGAATTGGGGACCATAACTTTAACGTAAGCACTACTGAACTTGTCTCAATACTAAGAAATATGGGAGACAAAGTTAAATGGCCCAAAGAGATGCGGTCGAATCCAAATAGGAGAAATCCAGATCAGTGGTGTGAATTCCATAATGATCATGGACACAGAACTGCAGATTGTAGATTTTTACAAGGTGAAATAGAACATTTATTAAAACAGGGCTATTTAACAAAGTTGTTTAGTGATAAAGGTAAACATGCATACATGAAGAACAGGCAGGAGCCTTCAAAGCCTCCCTCTCCGAAGCGAACTGTTAACGTGATACATGGAGGAGAGGAAGTAAATGAAATAGTTTGTCAATTAGCGTCAACGATCACAAATACCCATGGAAAGCGGGTTCGAGAAGATCCAAATGAAGACAAAATAACCTTTGATGATGCAGACTTTGGCGGACTGATGCTTCCTCATAATGATGCACTGGTAATATCTTTACTTAGTCATGACACTAACGTTAAAAGAGTATTGATTGATCCAGTCAGTTCAGTCAACATCATTTTTGATAAAAGTCGTGGAAGAAATGCTAGTGGAAAATCAAATGATCCCAAAGGCACGAGCCATATCTGGGTTCGATAATTCTACAGTGATAACCAAAGGAGAGATTGACCTTAATACTTACGTTGAAGGAGTGGTCAAAACACGAAATTTCAAGTCATTGATACAGAGATAGCTTACAATGTCATTTTGGGAAGACCGTGGATTCATGATATAAAAGCGGTTCCATACACCTTACATCAGGTAATAAAATTCCCATCCGAATGGGGAGTGAGACAAATTAGCGGTGACCAACAAACTTCTAGAAATATAAACTCGATAGCACTTCACAACAAAAAAGATACGGGAGATGTTGAAGTCTTCCAAACGAAGGCCAATGGCCAAACAAGTATGGAAAAAATCTTTGATCAATCATGTACAAAGGAAATGAATATTCAAACAGGTACGAGAGAAGACACCAGCGAGACAAATCCTATTATCATCGAAAATATGTTGGATCACGCAGACATAGATTCTAGACCAGACTTCATTCGTGAACAAGAAGAAGATGAGCATATCAAAACAACCGCGGAAGAACTCGAGGATGTTATGTTGTCTGAACAAAAGCCCGAGAAAAAGTTGTATGTTGGCACGAGATTGCTGGAGAGGTTAACCCCCGAGCAAAAAGGTATGTTAATCGATTATTTAAAATCTAACGCGGATTTTTTTGCATGGTCTCATTCATATATGACAGGTATTCCACCAGAAGTGATGACTCATAAACTGAATGAAGCATCATTCGTACCTGTTAAACAAAAGAAAAGAACGCAAGGAACATTCAAGAATCAAGTGATTGACGATGAAGTCCAAAAACTCTTGAACATAGGTTCCATACGAGAGGTAAAGTATCCTAATTGGCTAGCTAACACAGTGGTGGTACCTAAAAAGAACGGCAAATGGAGGGTGTGTGTAGATTATACTGATTTAAATAAATCATGCCCCAAAGATTCATTTCCTTTTCCACATATATATCAGATGATTGATGCTACCGCAGGTCACGAATTATTAAGTTTTCTAGACGCATACTCTGGTTATAATCAGATTAAAATGGATCCCTCAGACGAGGAAAAAACCTCCTTCATTACTAACAGGGGGACTTACTGTTATAAAGTCATGCCTTTTGGCTTAAAGAATGCATGACCCACTTACCAAAGGTTAGTGACTAAAATGTTCCAAGAACATTTAGGAAAGACAATGGAAGTCTATATTGATGATATGCTTGTAAAGTCAACACAAGCGGAAGATCATCTCCAGCATCTCTCTACTACTTTTGATATCTTACGCAGGTATAATATGAAGCTCAATATGGAAAAATGTGCTTTCGGAGTGCAATCAGGTAAGTTTTTGGGATTCCTTGTATCTAACAGAGGAATAGAGGTAAATCCAGCTCAAATAAAAGCTATAGAGGAAATACCTGATATTTTAACAAATAAAAAAGAGGTTCAAAGATTGACAGGGAGAATAGCCGCCTTAGGAAGATTTATTTCTAGGTCTTCCGAAAAAAGCTTTAAATTCTTTTCGGTTCTTAAAAAACAAAATCAGTTCGAATGGACGGAAAAATGTCAACAGGCCCTCAAAGATTTGAAGAATTATTTATCAAAGCCACCACTGCTCTCAAAGCCAAAAGAATGGGAAAGATTGTACATCTACCTGGCTGTTTGAGATATTGCTGTAAGTGCAGTACTGGTAAGAGAAGAGAAAGGTAAGCAATCACCTATCCACTACGTAAGTAAAACTTTATTAGATGTTGAAACTAGATACCCACATCTAGAAAAATTAGCCTTAGCTTTAATAATGGCATCAAGATAATTACGTCCTTATTTTCAAAGTCATTCAATCACTATCGTGACTTCTTATCCTTTAAGAAATATTTTGCATAAGAAAGAATTGTCAGGAAGATTAGCCAAATGGGCCATAGAATTAAGTGAACATGATATAACATATCAGCCTAGAACATCAATCAAATCACAAATATTAACTGATTTTGTAGCTGACTTTAGCAACAGTATTACCCCTGAGGTAGAATAAGAGTTACAACTCTTTAACGGAGTCAATCCAGGTCAGTGGACCCTATTTACAAATGGCTCTTCTAACATAAAAGGGGCCGGATTAGGCATCGTCTTAATATCACATACAGGTGAAAAGACACGGCAGGCTATTAAATCTTACCCTATAACTAACAATGAAGCAGAGTACGAGGCTGTTATTGCATGTTTAGAACTGGCACGAGAGCTGTCAATCGAGCAAATCATAATCAACAGTGATTCCTAATTGGTGGTAAATCAGATGCATGGGACTTACATCGCTCAAGAAACTCGAATGCAAAAATATCCAGAAAAGGCACGGGAACTTGTAAGACAGTTCGAAACGTGGAAGATAATACAAATACCTAGAGAAGAAAATGCAGAAGCGAATGCATTAGCAAACCTCGCGGCAGTTACAGAAGTAACAAATAAAGACAACACCATTGTTGTCCACCTCTTCCATTCAGTAATCGACCAAGACAGGAACGAGGTATCTTTCAATAATTTAATTTGGGATTGGAGAAACAAAATTCTCAATTTTTTGCAGAATGGTACCATACCTGAAGACAAGAAAGCAGCTCAAGTGCTTCGCCGCAAAGCAGCACGATATTGTCTAGTCCGCAACTCATTGTATCGCAAAATGTTCGGTGGACCCCTAGCTAAATGCCTCGGACCTAATCAGACGGAGTTCGTGATAAAAGAAGTCCATGAAGGACACTGTGGAAATCATGCAGGAGCAAGATCCTTGGTAAAAACCTTAATCCGAGCCGAGTATTATTGGCCTAAGATGGAAGAAGATACAGAGAACTTCATATCTAAATGCGACAAGTGTCAGAGGTCCGCCAACAATATGCATAGAACAGCAGAACTGTTGAACTCAGTCATATCACCATGGACCTTCATGAAATGGGGAATAGATATAGTGGGACATCTTCCCCCATCTAAAGGACATGTACGATTTCTACTCGTACTTACTGATTACTTCACGAAATAGGTGGAAGCAGAAGCGTTCAAAGAAATGCGGGGAAACGAGGTCAAAAGCTTCTTATGGCGAAACATAATATGCCGTTTTGGGATTCCGAAAGAGATCGTGTGTGATAATGGCCCACAATTTATAGGCTCTCAAATCACAGAATTCTTTGAGAGTTGGAAAATTAAACGGATTACCTCAACGCCATATCATCCCGTAGCTAATGGACAAGCTGAGTCTACGAATAAAATCATCGTCAACAATATAAAGAAGCGGTTAGATAAATCCAAAGGGAATTGGCCCGACGAATTACCGACAGTATTATGGGCATACATGACTACATTAAAAACAGCCACGGGAGAGACTCCCTTCGTACTTGTTTATGGCTCGGAGGCATTAATACCCGTGGAAATCGGCGAGCCGAGCTTAAGGGTTATAACAGCTACAGAACCAGCAAATGATGCCAAACTCCAGATCAATCTAGACTTGCTCGAATCACGAAGGGAAGCAGCTTTAATACGGATGGCAGCTCAAAAGAAAATCATAGAGCGATATTACAATCGCAAAGCTCATCTTAGATATTTTAAGATTGGGGACTTCGTACTTAAAAAGGTTTACCAATCAACAAAAGAGGCAGGTGCTGGCAAGCTGAATCCAAATTGGGAAGGACTTTATAAAGTCCGAGGCATAGCTGGGAAAGGCGCATACGAGTTGGAAGCCATGGACGGCAGAATTCTACCAACGAGCTGGAACACCATCCACTTGAAGAAGTACTACTTCTAAGGAAAAGAAGTACCCCCGGTCAGGTATCGCTTGTTCGATTTTATTTTTGAATATTTAAATTTTACTAACTTTTTTAGATGATAGGCAAAAAGCTAGCCCATCACTAGATGATGATATTAGACCTGCAAAGATGCGAGGACAATTCCCGGTCTAGGGTTACACTTTCCGATGGACGTTTTAAAGTGTTAAGCAGTCATCATCTAAAAAAGTATATACCTTCGAGTCCCGTACGTTTTCCTTTTTCAGGGAAAGGACCATAAAGAAGGAAGAATCAAGTGCTCGAGATCTCATTCTTCAAAGCTCAAACACTTGGGGGACTATATAATATGGATGGCCAAGATGAAGCAAAAAAGACTACTGAAAGTCAAAAGCTCAAGCCTAAAGAACCATTTACCCAGCAAGTCAAGTGGTACGAGCAAAATTAAAAGCACTGAAGACTCCAGCAAAAGAATTACAAAGACTAAACTTTAAGAAAACCTTCGAACCATGTTCAGGTTAAAAGGCAAAGTGTTAGCTACGAGGAAGAAATGTACGTCTTTACATTTATACAAAAACTATTATCAAATAAAACAGTTACAGATGAAAGATAACAATCCTTGTATTTATTCAGAAAACTGTTATCAAATAAAACAGTTACGAATTACAAAGCATTTCCCTCGTATTTATTACAAAACTATTGCAAATAAAAACAGTTGCGGGTAAAAACCCCAATACTTACAAAAACTGCTACTAATGAAAAACAGTTATTTCCTTGTATTAACTCGAAAAAGCTTTTACCTATGAAAAACAGTTGCGAAATACAAGTGAGTATCAAATCTGTTAAAAGAAAATAGTTGTAACATAAGTTTTAGATGATAATCATAACACACGTAAAATGTCGGGAAGTTCAAACAAAAACTTTCCACAAAAACATCCTTAAACATGTGAGAAATTCCTATCACTCTATTGCATTACAATGAAGTTGAGACGTCTTCTTCATTAAAGTGTCAATCAAAAAGGGCCTTGACTCATAATTAAAGCCTATCATAAACAAAGGCTTAAATCTTATATGAACACTGCACCTACTATGTAAAGGTTCGAGTGATTTATGCATTTTCATGCAAAAAGTTAAGAGGTGCAAACAAAAACCTCAGAAAAACAAAACATGCAATAGACTTAAAGAGAACCAAAACTCGAAACAAAAGTCTTCAAAACATGCAATAGACTTAAAGAGTAAAACCAATCCAAATAATAATAAAAGGGGGAAACCAGATCTTTAGTCTTCATGAGGAGGAGAATTGACTTCTTCAGGAGGAACGGCAGCAGCTTGAGGCGAAGAGGCATGAGCAGCATGGGTTTCATCAGTGGATGGAGAAAGATCAAGACCTCGCTGGGTCTTCTCCATGGCCTCTTTAGTTTTAGCAATTTCAGCGTTGAGGTCGAAACCCTCTTGTCTCATCTCCATCAATTTATCAAGACGAGAATTCATGTACGCCCAACTTACATCAACGGCAGCCGCCTCTTCAAGGTCATTATAATCTTTTGCCCACACTTGAAGCTCAACCTTCAATCCATCTTTCTCGGCTTCAGCAGCTTCATGGGCGGCCCTCATGGGTACAACTGACTCTTCCAAAGTTTGGACTTTGTCTAAAGCTTCACGCAGTTATTCTTGGGTCCGGAAGAGAGTCTGTACAAGCTCACCAGAATATTCCTCCTTCTGCCCTAGCAGATGCTTCAAGTTCCTGATCTCCTCCGAGGCTTGGGACAATTGTTCAGCAAACGAGGATTCAAGAATACTCTTATCCTTATCAGCTTGGCTAGAAGAAGCCTTCTCCACCGCCAGTTCTGTTGCTGTAATCCTCAACTGTCTCCTCAAGGTATTCCTTTCTTCTTCTAAAGCATCCATATCTACCCTCAAGCCATCATATTGTGCCTTCAGATTGTCAAGATCAACCCGTAACTCCCATAGCTCTTTCAACTCATTACCCGAATTTGAAACTCTTTTCATAAGTTCTAAGCCAATAAGGAGCATCTATAAAAAATAATAATAAAATAGTTAAACATGGTAAACTGTTTAGACATGGAAAGGTGTACATATGTAAGAATAAGCTACGCTATACCTTCAAAGAAGTATGCACCACTTCATTGGCCCACGTGAGAGTTGTATGGCTGGAAAATTTGGCTTTCTCTTTAGGACCTATCAGAGGCTTAAGCCATACCTCAGGCTTGCCCGTCTTTTTGAAAAGAATCCCTTCAGCTGGAACCTCAATCACAACCCTCTGCATCTCCCTGCTGGAAGACCCTACTTCCCTAGTGGAAGGCATGGAAGCAGGAACGGAGGGAGCAGCAATAGCAGGCACGGATGAATGAGGAATTGAAGAAACCACGTTCAGAGAAACGGCAGAAGCCGTAACGGCTAAAGGAGCAGGAATAGCGTAGACACAAGGAACCGACGAAACTTCTTCTCTTAAAGAGTCGGGGAAAACAACAGCTAAGGGAACGTCATCGGGAGAGAGATAAAAACTTTCATGAAACAAATACTCGAGAACATCATGGACTGGGGACTTTGAATCATTTTCAGAAGATGAGGGTCTACCTGCAAGCACAGAAGAAAGAGTCATGGGAGTAGACTCGTCATCCAAAACCACCCGCCTTCTTTGTAACCGGTATACTAAAGCACCCTCTCTTTCTTCTTCTTCTTCTTCTTCAGAACGGGGATCACCAATTTTCCTCTTTGAGGAAGACGAACTAGCAAGGATAGCTTGAGCCTGAGTCAAAGACATCTTCAGGATAGATGAAGCAGACACCCCACGCGCGGAAAACCCTGTCAAAAAGGGAAAAGTTAAACGAGAATAAAAGTAGGCTCGGGTAAGACAGGAAGTAAGAAACACTCCACTTACCATGGGTCTTTACAAGCCAATGGTACTTTTCCGTGAAGTACTTCCGGGACCTTTCTTCAACAGGAGTGGCAGACAACATTTTTTCTACCCAATCACGAATACCGGAGACATTCTCAACAGTATTCATGATTGCTGAAAAGAAAAAATAGATACGGTGTTAATAACACAATCCAACTCTAATGAAAGAAGAAAATAGATGCGAACCAAAAAAGTACTCACGTGCACGGTTCCACTTCTCAGGGAAGGGAAGATTCTCTTCACCCACAAAAGCAGCAGTGGGGACAGCAACATACCAGAGGTACCAACCTTTGTCTTTATCATCACCAGGGGTTACTAACACTCTTTTACTCCGAGCAGCCAGAGTAAAAACCCCTTGACGAAACAAGACCGGAGAATATAAATGAATAAGATGATTGAAAGTAAAGGGAACTGAAGCTAAAGAAGCCAAAACTCTCAGACACGCGACAACTCGCCACACCAGCGGACCAACTTGTCCCAAATAGATATTGAAAAAATGGCAAAACTCGATGATAACTGGATCAATGGGAGGTCTAAACCCTAATGCAAAAGGATATGTATAAACAAAGTAATAACCAGTCCTATAAGATGTTATCCTTTGATTACTATTCGGGACATAAACAGGGAAATCACGCCCCCAAGAACACTCTTTATGAACAAGAGGAACATGACCTTCAGTTATAATAGTTGGATACCTCTCCACACTATCTAAAGAAGTAGACTGGTCTACAAGAACTGGGTTTTCCCTAGTAAAGACAAACTCGGCGGGAATAATCTCATCAACTTTGGGTTCACGAAGATGATCATATTTACCTCTAGATGAAGAATGAGAAGATCTAGCCCTAGGAGAAAGCAAAAACCTAGCAGAAGGTGGAGAAACTATTGGGGAAGAAGAATCTCTAGAGGGAGTAGATCCTAAACTCCTTAGCCTGCCTCCCCTCCGACTCCTAATTGGAGTAGAAGAAGATGCGAGATTTTCCACATCTATTACCTTCTTGGGTTGATTCGATGAAGACATACTTACAGAAGCAATGGAAAATTCTTTACAAGAAAAGAGACAAGTTATAAAATGTTTCGTGGAAGTAAAGAAAGGAAGAAGGGTATTTATACATAAAGACAACCGTCGAAACATGGAAAAACAATGATGGAAAGTCATGATTAAAGGTGTCACTTCGGGACTGACGCAGCCGCAAAAAGCCCTGAAAGGCGTCGAGTCATTGTAGAGCCAATCAGAAATGGACACGTGGAAGAAGCATTAAATGGAAGTGACAAACGACGCCTGTGTTCATAGAAAGATACAATGTTTCGGAGCAAAACGGCGGCAAAATATTCCTGCCATAAATTCCTATCCACTTACCAAATAGTAATCGACAAATATATGGTAAGTGGGGGGACTATTTGTATTGGTAAAAATGTGTCTCACACGTAAGCAAATTCTTGAAAACTCAGCTAGCTACGTGGACCAAGGAAAACGCAACAGATAGACTTGATTCTGTAAAGAGGTACGGGACAAAGAGGCACGGTCAATAAACCCACGAGTTCATCAACCACGGGAAACTTAATGAAAAAGAAGAGATATGGTCACAGTGAACCTAGACGAAGCTACGGGCAGATTCGAGAATCAACAGTTAATGACTTATACGTTACGTAACTCCTATACAACAGTTACGGTTATCCTTTGTAACGCCTCATTAATGTAATAATTAGCCATTAATGAGCAATCATGACAGGAACCAAACGTTATACTAGGAAACCCCTATATAAAGGGAAGAAATGTAACCCATAAGGGCATCTGAATTCTCGAATACAATCGACTTTACTTTTTGCATACTACAATATTGTTTATTACTCTTCTTTTTTTATTTATCGTATTACTTTCTTGATTATCAGTAACCTGTGTTCATCCTAAATAGCTTTGGTCAAGGAATCTAATTCTTTGGTTAAACAGCCATTATTGCCCCTTTTGGAAAAATGAAACGGAAGAACAATCAATGCCCTAGGGAGATGATTCGACGCGACATTTCAAGTCGCCCGATAAGCTCACGTCACAAATATGACGTCATCATGAAGGTCCCGGGGAAGATCCAGATCAAGGTCGTTTCTTGTCATTTTATTATAAGAAACGCGGGGACTATCTGTATACGGTTAAAATCTGGAAGGACGATTCTACATTTATGGAGGCCGATTCACGCGGAATTCAAAGTGTGGCCCGAAGCCCGACCTCGTACGCTCCTACAATTCGACCCAGGGGGACACGGGTCCGAAACCAACGTAGGAAACAACACAGGGATTAAGGCGGGCATCCCTGTAACAAAGTACGATTCCGTACTTGGGCATTAACTAGCTGAATCAATTGAAATCTTTGCAATGAATGATGATGTACTATGTTTGGACACTCCCTACTATATAAAGGTAACCCTTTGTCACTTTTTAAAGACACAACACATTGAATACAAGATACAAGAACATTCACTGCTTTAATATAAAACATCATATATTCCTCTTTATTAGCTCATTTATTTGCATTTATTGCTTTCTTTTACTTGTTCTTCATTTGTAGCTTATCATTGGTCATAAATAGTGTGCCGCAAGGCCCATAAGCTTGTTATAGCTCCATCGACCATCCGATCTAGGCCCGAACCTCAGTCTCAGGGACCCTCGAGGTGGACGTCGAGCCTTCGATTTAAGGCATTCTGGTTTGCTTTCCTTCAGCTTTCTAATCGTTTTCTCATTATTCTATCCTAACACACTTAGCTATAACCGTTCAATAACCAGTATTAATATAAATCACGTATTTTTAGAACCACATAACTAAATATAATTATAGTAACCATTTTCATGGTAAACATCTTCCTTTTACTTCCTGTTCCTCGAAGAACATGGTGAGGAAGTTTGGGAATGGATATGATCTCTCATCCTTGCTAATTGATCAGGTAATCACTCTGGCCATAATATTTCCCACATTGATCAGGAACCCCGCCATGATAGCCCCCACAATAATCGCTCGGGAGATCATCATATTACTATGATGCGTAGTAAGGTCTATCCGGCTACATTCAAAAGTAGACCATCCCTTCGCTTTGAAGCTCAAAGTGTTCTACAAGATCGGGACCCCCGAGTGTTAGCCAAGCTGGAGTAGTCCCAGGAATGGCTATCACCGATGCAAGCCAAGGGTGGGATAATTCATCCAGAGCCAACTTCTCCAGATAGAACGACTCATCCTCATCATTGAACCCATCATAGTCATTTAAGGTCTTGCCATCAAACATGATCTTCATGTTCCGTAACTTGGTCAAATATGTGCTATTTTTGATGTGGGCGATATTTGCATAAAATTCCTTGACCAAATACTCATTGGCCTCCGGTAGGTTACTGGTGAAGAACTACCATCCCACTCTTTCATTGAAGTGCCTCTTGACATTGGGGTTGTGGGGTAGAATATCTCGCTCAATGAAGACCCTCTCAAGTGTGAGTGACCTTTGAGGCCACCATTCGCGGAACTTGTGGTAGGCTTTATCCTTGACAAATCGGTCTTGCCATACCACCGGGTACCTTGATCTCACCAACCCCCCGGTCCGGGTGTCTCCACCTCTCCCGTCATTCGGGACATCATCATCACTATCAATATTCACTGGGGATGGTGTGAAGGCTGGAGCTGAAACACTTGGGGCAGGAGGTGTTGGAGTGTCACTACCTCCCGAGCCATCAGAAGATCCGAACAATGAGGTGGATTCGTTTACAAGACGGAGAGGCTGGGATTGTGCCTCTTGTTGGGTCTGGGCGATTTTTCCTTCAAAATTTCCTGGGAGGGGACATATTCACCCATCTCCGAAGTGTCTGGAGTAGGTCTCTAGAGGGTCTGTTTCATGCCAACTGTCCTTTGGGGAGCCAAGGGTGTAGTTTGTTTTCCTCTCCCCCGGCCTCGGGAGGAATCTCCCCTCCTTTGTTGTTTTTCTGGTCCACCTCGAGATCTAACCATTATTTGCATACACAATCAGTGAAAGCTCATTAATATTGGTATTCAATCAATTATCAGATGGACCGTTGTCAACGGAAAAAGAATCGCGGCCGTTGACTATCCACCGCGGTCCGCGAAAAAAGGGCCACGATTAGTGGAAGACTAGGTTTCAGAATACCCAATCTCTGAAAGTGCATTACCACTGACATTGAAGTTTTGTGCGCGGCTGCGAAATAAGAACCGTTGTCCGCATAAAAACAAACGTGGCCGCGGACCCAATTTAACAACTCTTTCAAGCTCATCTCTGCGGTCCGCAAAATTAGAAGTGCGGCCGCGTAGTGCACATTGCTGACCGCGAAAATTTCATCGCGGCCGCGAAGAGGGCAAGCCCTTTTTAACTCAGCACACTTTAAGAACGCGGGTCGCGAAATTATCGTCGCGGCCGCGAAATTCAAAATAAACGGGTATTGACGAAGAATTTAAGACCTAGGGTTTACACTTAGCATAAACTATAAGGCAATCAAAAAGCAAAGTGAACCACCCCATCCCCCATTAGGCATCAAAATCAATTACCCGTTAGGCAAAGTGATTCTTGGCATGTAGTAACCCTAACTAGAAAAAAAATTGAAATTAACTAAAAAGAAAAAGAAGGAACTAGAATTAAGACAAAGAAATTGAGCATACTGGGTGTTTGATTTGTTGTAGAAATTAACTCTTGATTAATGAGATGAAATCTAGATGCAGACAAGAAGAGGATGAACAGTGCTATGAAGCTTTGAGAAGTGAAGGTTCGAAAAGTGTAAAAGGAGGAGGGCCCTCCTATTTGTACTTACAACATAAGGGCCCACCGACCTACCTGGGCGCGTCCGCGGAATTTCACCGCGGTCCGCGCTCTTAGACTTTTGAAGAGATGCTGCTTCACCAACTCCGTTGAGAGCGGAAAAATAGGCACGGCCGCGAAGCAAGCACCGCTGATCGCAAAATAACAACTGCGGACGCAGATTAAAATTCAGAGAGTTTCATTCTGGACTTTTCATGTCCGCGTATGCTACATATTTACGCCCCCGCGAAACAACTTCTTTTGACCGCGAAATTTTGAGCGCGGTCAGCGGTCCATTTCCATACTTTGCCAAATTTTTACAGCATGAGTCCTGCACTGCACAAACAATTCCTACACAAATATCACAACTAGTTAGTTCAAAAGAGCCTAATATAAGAAGAAAAATGAAAAATAAAGAAAAATCACTTGGTTTGCCTCCTAAGAAGCGCATGCTTTAACGTCGCGGCACGACGCATGTTACATCATCATTGGAACTTGATCAATGCCACCACGTGGTTGTCATCAAAGTTTCCCAAGTAATGTTTCACACGGTGCCCATTAACCCGGAAGATTTCACAAATTTTTGTTCTTTAAGTCAAGAGCACCAAAAGGTGTTACATGCACTACCTCAAAAGGACCACTCTATTTGGACTTTAGCTTTCCCGGAAACAGACGTAACCCAGGAGTTGAAGAGAAGTACCAAATCACCCTCCTTGAATTCCTTATTTCAGGAATATTTGTCGTGCAAGTATTTCATCTTCTCCTTGTACAATGATGAGCTTGAATAGGCATGAAACCAGAATTCATCTAGCTCATTGAGTTGTTCCACCCGGAGATTTGTTGCAACATCCCACTCAAGATTTAACCTCTTCAAGGCCGACATGGCTTTATGTTATAGATCAACCGGAAAATGAAACACTTTACCAAACACCAACCGGTACGGAGACATACCGATTGGAGTCTTAAATGCAGTCCTAGAAGCCCAAAGTGCATCATCTAGCTTCCTTGACCAATTTGATCTATTGACATTCACAGTTTTTGACAAGATGCTTTTGATTTCCCTATTTGAAACCTCAACTTGTCCAGTATCTTGGGGGTGATAAGGAGTTGAGACATTGTGATTGACACCATATTTTGCATGCAAAGTGTCAAATACCCTATTGCAGAAATGAGACCCCCGATCACTGATAATTGCTCGAGGAGTACCAAACCGTGTGAAGATGTTTTTTTTAGGAATGCCACTACACTCTGGGCTTCTTTGTTGGGCAAAGCAACGGCTTCGACCCACTTGGAAACATAATCAACCGCCACCAGAATGTAAGTATTTCCACACGAACTCATAAAAGGCCCCATGAAGTCTATGCCCCACACGTCAAAAATGTCAACTTTAGGAATAGTGGTGAGAGGCATTTCATCCTTCTTTGATATTGTCGCAGCTCTCTGACATTCATCACATCTCTTGACAAGATCACTTGCATCTCTATATAGGGTTGTCCAATAAAAACCACAACTAAGAACCTTTGAAGCAGTTCTCGCCCCACGTTGATGACCACCGTAGGGCAAGGAATGACAAACATGAAGTATACTCACTTGCTCCTCCTCTGGGACACATCTACGTATCACTCCATCATTGCAAATCTTTAACAAGTAGGGCTCATCCCAATAATAGTCCAAATTGTCCCGTTTGAGTTTCTTCCTTTGGTTAGAAGAGAGCTCACACGGGACAATGCCGGTAACAAGGAAATTGGCAACATCCGCAAACCAAGGCATACTATTCAAAGAAACTGAGAGGAGTTTCTCATCTGGGAAAGCATCATTAATTTCAATGCCATCTTTGGGCCTCCCTTCCTCTTCTAAACGGTACAAATGATCCGCAACCTGATTTTCACTTCCTTTTCTATCAATGATCTCGAGGTCAAATTCTTGAAACAACAAAACCCATCTCATCAATCTAGATTTCGAGTCCTTCTTGGTAATCAAGTACCGCAATGCCGCGTGATCGGTGTGGACAATCACTTTGGCACCCATGAGATAAGTCCTAAACTTCTCCATGGCGAACAAAATTGCTAACAACTCATTCTCCTTCACTGTATAATTAACCTGGGCATCATTCATCGTTTTGCTTTCATAGTACACCGGATGAAATATCTTGTTCACCCTTTGCCCCAAGACCGCTCCTACCGCAACATCACTTGCGTTGCACATAAGCTCAAAGGGAGGGCTCCACTTTGGTGCGGTAATGATTGGAGTGGTTGTCAATTTATACTTCAAGAGCTCAACATCCTTCATGCACTCTTCATTGAAATCAAATTTTGCATCTTTTTCTAGTAGCTTGCACAAGGGGTTCAGCACGTTGGAGAAGTCTTTGATGAACCTTCGGTAGCACCCCGCGTGCCCAAGAAAATTTCTAACTCCCTTGACGGAATTCGGAGGAGGTAGCTTTGAAATCACTTCTATTTTCGCCTTGTCGACTTTTATTTCATTCTTTGAGATCTTATGGTCTAGGAATTGGCCCTCATCGACCATAAAGTGGCATTTTTCCCAGTTAAGCACAAGATTTTCTCTTCACATCCGGCTAGAACCTTGTCATGATTTTCCAAACATTCTTCAAATGAGTCTCCAACCACACCAAAATCATCCATAAAGACTTTCAGGAAGTCCTCCACCATGTACGTAAATATAGCCATCATGTACCGCTGAAAGGTAGCGGGTGCATTGCACAATCCAAACGGCATCTGTGAGAATGCAAAGGTCCATACGGGTAGGTGCTTGGTCTTCCGGGGCTATGTGAATCCGGTTGTACATGATGAACTCGAATTTTTGCCATTAAATCCCTCTTTGCTGATGAACTCAGTTTTGCCGGCGAAAATTCTAGTGGCAACAGTCATCCGTTTCAGTCATCGTTGAGGAGTTGAGGTTCGCAGTTCCTGCTCGAGCTATAGTTATTTTAGTTGTTCGTGGTTGTGTTATCTACCGGAGTTCATTGTCACATTTGTTCATTCGAGCCAAACAAAGTTAATTAATAGAATAATCTTTTGAGGTCCTGTCACGACCCATTTTTCCCCTCCGAAAGACGTCGTGACGGCAGCTAGTCGCTACGACTAGGTAAGCCTATTAACATTGAAATAACAAAAAATAAAGAATATAAAGGAACAACTAAGCATCAAAAAGGCAAAATAAAGGTAAAATGCCGCTCAACATATACAAGTAAAACTAATTTTCCAATTTTGCACAACACTTCCCAAAACCCAGAACCATGAGTCACAAGCTCTACAAAATTTATTTACAGTCTTCTATACAAGGAGTATAATAAGTACATGCGGGAAAACAAAAAAAGATATAGGGGGACTCCGAGGATCTGCAGACGCGTACAGATATACCTTGAAGCCTCTGGTGGCTGCTGATGCACTAATACTGAGGCTGACGAGAGGTACCTGGATCTGCACACAAAAGCATGTGCAGGAAGAGTGAGTACACCAAAATGGTACCCGGTAAGTACCAAGTCTAAACTCGGTTGAGTAGTTACGAGGTCAGGTCAGGTCCCTACCGTTATAAATATAACGAAATAAGACAGAAGAATTATATTACAGTAAAAACGAATACGGAAATCTATAGGAATAGAAGTCAAAGAAAACCCTAAGCTCAGAACACAATAATAACAACAGGGGGATCTCCCGGGATACCTCCCTGTTGTCCCAAAGTAAATATGCAGTACATAGGGATCTCCTGGAATACGTTTCGTAGTCCCAAAGTAAATATGCAATGCTAGGGGGGTCTCCCCGAATATGTTCCATAGTCTCAAAGTAAATATGTAGTGCTGGGGGATATCTCGGAATGCGTTCCGTAGTCCCAAAGTAAATATGCAGCTCAACCAATAAACCCAACAGTTACAGCAATGAATACAGTTTAGGCTAAGTTCATACCAAGGAAAAACAGGAGTTTCACTAAACATGCTGCATAGAGTTCAAATAGATAGTCAAAACACGTAAGCATGCTTTCATGATCTAAACAAGGTAATTACATATGCTAGTGTATTTCGAACAAGGAAAAACAGGTTATGATTTAGTGAAAGGCGGAGTTTTACAAAAAATAGCCCTTGTACGTACTCGTCACCTCACGTACACGGCGCTCTGATGTTAGGACAAAAGTGCATATATTTAACAATTGTTGCCTCATATTCTAGTACTTTTAATCATCCCTTGAGTATTAGTTATATTACTTTGTATGTAATATTATATTTTAACTGTGTAGGAATAAAGCATTGTGAAGATGAAGAGATTTGGAGCAAAATTGAATAAAACGCGAGAGAGAAAGAAAAAAAATAAAAAAGGGCGGGACACCATTTGGATTTTGTCTCCCAAATGCAAGACAAAAATAAAAAGGAAATAAACGCAAAGCAAAGAATTGAATAAGGCAAACAAAAACGTACCTAAAGAATTGGAGGTGGAAAACTCACAATTTTCAGCGCACTGGCCTGGACGGTGGGTGCGGGAGTTTTCCTACTTCGTTAGGGACAAGGTTATTTAGGCCCTACACGACTCCAACTCTTATACAAAGGGTCCTAAACTAATTTGGAGGAGATCTAACATATTTTGAAGGAGAATTCACGTGGGGGAAGACACACCACGTTTGGAGGAGCCTTCTAACTAATTTTTCTTCTCTTCTCATAGTTTATTAGTTCTAGAGTTTTGGGTGCTACATGAACGTTGTATTTGAAGCTTAAATTGCTTTTATTATTTTATCATGTTGGTTTATTTATTCAATATTGCACTTAATTATTATTTGATTTCTAGATCACCAATTGAATACTATCTACGAATCTAGGATTGAACTCGGGAGAGAGAATTCTAGATTGCATATAAGATTGGGTAGAGCAAGATCTTAACTCTGGGGAGGAGGTCCGGATTTCCGGTTAGGATAGGAATATACCTAATTGAATTGCTTTGTTATTATACAGGAATTATTAATACGTTCTTGTTAATTCTAATTCCATAGGAATATAGGCGTTAGGTTAGCTTGAATAGACGAGTAGTACATCGGGAGAAGGCTACGAGTAATATCAACCCTGTCAACCAACAAACTAGATAAATTAATTAGACGATTTAAGTGAAAGACTCAACGATATTGTTAGCTAACCCATAGCTCTAGAATATTGGCTCTTCTTGAATTCGTGTCTAATTTCACCAACTTGTTTCTTTAATTTCTTCATTTGTTACTCTAGATTAATTATAGTTAATATTCATACTTTAGTATAGGCACGAATAGATTAATTGTTGGGGTTTAATTTAGTTGATAGTTAATCACAAGTTCCTGTGGGTACGATATCTGGACTTACAATCTTATATCACTTGTCGACCACGTATACTTGCGTGTGCGTTTGGGAGTCACCATAACCACGTATAAAAACGGGTTGAGCGAAAATCCTTGATGTAACCCCATAACCACCGAAAAAGGCTCTGAGTCACCTCCCACAGTCCTAACCCGAGTCATAGCTCCCTCATACATATCCTTTATCGCCCTAATGTAAGCCACCGGCACACTTTTCACCTCCAGACATCTCCAAAGAACGTCCCTGGGGACCTTGTCATACGACTTCTCTAGGTCAATAAACACCATATGCAAATCCCTCTTCCTATCCATGTATTGTTTCACCAACCTCCTGATAAGGTGGATAGCTTCCATTGTAGAACGAACTGGCATGAACTCGAACTGGTTTTCCGATATAGACACCGCCCTTCTTATCCTCCCTTCCACCACCCTCTCCCAAACTTTCATGGTATGACTTAGTAACGTGATACCCTTATAATTGTTACAATTCTGGATATCACCTTTGTTCTTGTACATTGGAACCATTGTATTCCACCGCCACTCATCAGGTATCCTCTTCGTCATGAAGATAACATTAAACAACCCAGTAAGCCACTCCAAGCCTGCTCTACCCGCATATCTCTAAAACTCTACTGGAATCTCATTTGGTTCGGTCGCTTTGCCCCGACTCATATTACCCTTTGAGTCTATAGACCTTTTTGTGGAAGCCGTATTTTAGCCTTGATCCATTTGTTGAATCCCTAGTTTTTGCACCCTGCTTCCTTGAGCACTGTTGCTTAGGCTGTGTTATTAATTGATAAATTTGAAAAAAGGATGATTAAGTAAAAAATGGTGACCAATTATAGCTGAAAAGTGATGCAAATTTCCTCTTGAAGAGAATGTGACACGACAAAAAGAGAATGAAAAAAAGTTCTTTTAAAAAATAAAACGTTCTTGATATGAGGGAAATACTTGTGAAACAATTGATGAAGAGAAGGCTGAAAAATAAAATTAAGAGATGAAAATAATGGGTGATGAAATGTAAAAGTGCAAAGTGGTTAGGGAAATGTAAGTCATTATTATATAATTTTCCTACCCGTCCCCTAGCCAACATTACAACCTGTTAAAGTCCTATTTTATTCTATTCGAGCATACTTAATTAGTAGAGATGTACATAATGGCCAAGCCTATGGTTCTTTGTGCATACATGTAAACTCTTTGTGAGTGAGAGAGTTGTTCTTTGATGCTAAGTCCTTAATTATATTCATTCTTTGATTTGAGTGTATGGATTATTTATTTGTGTGCGGCTAAAAATCGGGAAGGCCAATTTTGCATCTATTGTGATATACAGTGGTTTATTCACGTAAGGTTCAAGGTATCGTCCGAAGTTCGACCTCGGACGTTCCTTACAATTCGACTTCCAGGCAGTACGAGTTTAGGATCGACGTGAGGAGGCAGCACGGAGACTGAGGCAGACAGCTTTGTGACAAAGTACAATTTCGTACTCAAACATTAAATAGAAGTATCATCTACGAATCTTGGCAATAAATGATGATGTACTATGATGGGACTCCCCCTCTTATAAAAAGGGGACCCTTTTCATTTTGTAAAGACGCGATATATTGAATACAAGGCATAAGAACATTCTCTATTTCACTTTACTAGCTCATTTACTCGCATTTATTGATTTTTATCACTTGCCCTTCATTTATAGCTCAACTTTGATCTTAAATAGTGCACCCCGAGACCTATAAGCATGTTATAGCTCCATCGATCCCGACCCAAGCCCCGAACTTTGGCCTTATGAACCCTCGAGGTCAACATCGAGCCTTCGACTTAAGGCGTTCTGGTTTGCTTTTCTTCAGCTTTTTAATTGCTTTCACTCTACTATGTCCTAACGCACTTAGCTACAATTGTTCAATAACTGGTATTAAGATAAATCACATATTTTTTGAACCACTTAACTAAATATAATTGTAATTACCATTTTCCCGGTAAACATTTTGGCGCCCACCGTGGGGTTAAAAATAATAGTGAATGTTTTAGTGCTAGTTTGTCGAAAAAATGCAAGTTATCTTTCACACTTTTGCTTGTTCGAAGAATCTTTGATGTCAGGCCAAAATTTCTAACTCGGTGAACGCACGCGAAAACAACGATGTCAAAGACCATAGATAAATAGCGCATCTATTTCAGGCGCTGGTGCACCGCTACAAAACCCTGAGGGTGTCCCAACCCCAAACCTGGTGGACGTGGGCTTGCGCAACGCCCAACACATCGACATCAGTTCCCGCACCAACGGTGACACACACCTCGCGGGAGAACAAGAGGTTCGGAACACCCCGGTTCAGGTAGAAAGGCAGGTAAGCCTTCACGATATTTTTTAAATATTACAGGCACAGCAATTGGCGATCGCTCAGCTACAAAGCCAGCAAAAGACTCCGAGCACTATAGCTCCACGGGGGGATCCTCGAGTCGAGCAGGTTCCGGAGAGATCGAGCAACGAGGGGTCGGCGACCGATTCAGCCATCATAAAAATGCTCGAGGACCTCACCAAGAGAATCGAGTCGGGGGAAAAGAGGATAGAAGCAAACGACAAAAAGGTAGAGACCTACAACATGAGGGTCGACCAAATTCCGGGTGCACCTCCGATTTTTTTTTCCGATAAACTGCCATTTTCATTTATCAGAAATTGTCTTTACATAATAGGAGTTGTTGACCAGTTCCTTTACTCTCCTTAGACTATACTAACTCCAACATTAGATGTCTCCCTATATAACTATCGCATCCTATACATGTATTCTATTATGATGAAACAGTAGAATAACTACAACAATGCAAAAAAACTGGAAACAGAAATACAGTATAAGCCTAGCTATGGATATCTGTTCAATTCCTCCATGTATTCCTTCCAGATGCATGTATGTGACTTTTAATATGAACATATGTAGTGATGTCTCTGCATATATGCTCTGCTGAAGTACTCCCATTTTGGAATCTGATTAGATTCCTATCTCTCCATAAACTGTACAACATCATACCAAATACTGCCACAATAATGTTGCTGATTCCTTTCTTCTTCCTAGAATTATTTACCACCCAGTGTAGCTCCTCTTCCCAAGTTTGTATCTGTCTTTGAGTTCCCAGCCAGCTTAGTAATCTCTTCCACATAGTGCTTGTGTATGAACATTCAAAGAATAAATATTCAAACGCCTCATCTTCCTGACCACAGAATACACATACTTGAGCAACTTGAATACCAATTTTCTACATTCGATCAACTGTTGGTAATCTCCTTTGTATGGCTAGCCACAAATTGAATTTCTATCTAGGATGTATGTGAGGGTGGAGAATCAGACGTTTCTAAAATACCTTCTGACCCGGAGGAATTTGTAAGTTGTAAAGCTTCTTAATACTGAACTTACCATTTGTGCTTTGCAAGGTCTTCAGTCTTTCTTGCACAGAACCTTGCAAGCTTGGTAAATTCAATATAAAATCCCTTTGCTCAATGATCTTCCTTACTACCCAAGCTGCACTCTAAGGTATGATCATGCCGTCAATACTTCTATTCTTTGTGATTGCCCACAGGTGCTTCACTATTGCAGCTTTGTTCCAGTTACATAGGTTTATCACATTCAAACATCCCAGTGATTGTGGTAAATAAACTTTGCCCCATGCTACTAAAGCTCTTCTAGATATATCTGCCTTCCATGTCCACAAATAATTTCTACATATTACCTCTATCATCTTGCTAATCTTCTTTGGTAATAAAAAGACCTGAGCCCAATAAGATTGCATCCCAAAAATAACTGACTTGATGAGCTATAGTCTTCTAGAGTATGACAATAATTTTGAGGTCCAGCAGCTAATTCTTGCAGTGATCTTCTCAACTAATGGCCAACATTGTTGATTAGATAACGTTTTAGGAGCTAAGGGAATCCTAAGTATTTAAATGGTAGGCTTCCTTCACTATACCACAGTTCTTGCAAAATCGGTTGTTTTATCCTCTCATTTGTACTTGCAATATAAACTAAGCTCTTATCTGGATTTTCCTGAAGACTTGATGCTCTTGAAAACTTCAGGAATGCATTCTGCAGTAGCTTAATTAATTCCAAATCAGCTCTGCAGAACATCAAAAAATCATCTGCAAAACACACATGCATTACTCCTAGCCTTTTACACCTTGGGTGAAAATGAAACTCCTTATTTAAAGCAAGCTGATTGAATTGCCTCTGCACCACAGATTTTAAAGGGTGTGGGTTCAAAAAAGTTCATACAAAAGACCTTTTCCTTCGACCGCGGACCCAAAGCCCATCCCAAAAAAACTCAGAATGTCCGACCTAGCAAAATACAACGGGACATCGGATCCCACTGAGCACATCACCGCCTACACTTGTGCTGTGAAGGGGAATGACTTAAAAGAAGACGAGATCGAATATGTCCTATTAAAAACTTTTGGAGAAACACTGTCGAAGGGATCCATGATGTGGTACCACAACATTGCCCCTAATTCGATAGATTCGTTTGTCGTGTTGGCAGATTATTTCATAAAGGCACACGCCGGAGCCATCAAAGTCGCAACCAGGAAGTCATACGTCTTTAAAAAAAGCAGAGAGAGAGTGAGAGTGGGAATTCGTATCTCGCTTCCAAATGGAGCAAATGGAATTGCCTCCAGTATCCGACGATTGGGCAGTACAGGCCTTCACTCAGGGCCTGAATGAATGGAGCTCGAGCTTCGCAGCAGTTGAAACAAAACTTGGTTGAGTACCCTACTGTCACTTGGGCAGATGTTCACAACCGATACCAATCAAAAATCAGGTTCGAAGACGACCAGTTGGGGGCCCCTTCGGGTTCGGTATAACCCAACAAACTCCTGACAAAGGAACCGAGAACGAGCAAGGAAAGGTACCAACCGTACGTCGAGGATCGTACACGCCCCCATGCAAAATATACCTCACAACAATCGAAGGGCAGACCGAGGTCACAACCCTCGGGGAATCGTGAGCCAAGTCGGTTATGACCAATCCACAGAACCAGCAGAGGCGCCCCGGCTATCAGAATACAACTTCAACGTTGATGCTTCAGACATCGTATCAGCCATAAGTAAAATCAAGGACACTAGATGGCCGAAGCCCGTATTGTCAAACCCGTCACAAAGAAATCACAACCCGATGAGAGAATTCCACAACACGCGTGGTCACAGGACCAAGGACTGCAGGCAGCTCAGAGAAGAAGTAGCTCGGTTAATCAGCAAAGAACATCTCAGGGAGTTCCTCAGTGACCGAACTAAAAATCAAATTCAAGAAAGAGAGGCGAACAGGAAGAACGAGACAGGGGAGCTGTAACACGTCATCCACATGATCATGGGAGGGCAACGCCCCACATGAGCTGGTCCTCAGACGAACAAAGATATCCACCACAAGGGAAAAACGGACTAGAGGGTACATGCCCGAGGACGCCCTCACATTTAGTGACGAGGACATCGAGACTTTGTCTCAACCTCACAACGATGCTCTGGTAATCTCTTTTCTTGTAAATACATTTCAAATTAAACGTGTACTGGTAGATCCTGGTAGCTCGGCCAACATAATCAGGTCAAGGGTGGTAGAGCAACTCGGGTTGCTCGAACAAATCGTGCCTGCCACTCGAGTTCTAAACGGATTCAACATGGCGAGCGAAACTACCAAGGGAGAAATTACCATCCCGGTCAACATGGTCGGCATGATCCAAAATAGCAAATTTCATGTCATCGACGGGGACATGAGATACAACACCTTGCTCGGAAGGCCGTGGATACACTGCATGAGAGCAGTACCATCAACCCTCCATCAAATGATGAAGTTTCCCTCGAAGGAGGGAATAAAGACGGTATACGGGGAGCAGCACGTCGCAAAGGAAATGTTCGCGCTACACGATATGGCACCGCCAACGACGCCTTCTGCATCAAAAGGACCAAGAGACAAACAGGCAGGCGAACAACCATAAGAAGACACGCCCCCAGCCACTTCCGAACTCTTAGGTAAAGGACCGTGTCACGTCCTTGGAGCAGGCAGGCAAAGATAACGCATAGACGAAGTTGGAATGCTACTGCAGTCGAGGTATGACTATACCCTTTTGTTTAGTTAAATTTCGTGCTAACTTGTGCGCAGATACCCGGCAAAGGGGAAGCGGGACGTCTTCCGGCTCAAGGACCCCAGATTTTAAAGCATGTGTTGCACTCTTTTCCTTCGGTCGGATTTTTGTCCTGAAAAGGGTTTTTCCGGCAAGGTTTTTAACGAGGAAACACCTATATGCTACCTGGGGAAAGCTTATATAAGTATTCGAGGCTTCACTCCAATATGCCTCGAATACTGGAGGGGGGGCATCGCCCCGGGACGTCATCTTTCGAATGAGTCAAAGCAAGCCGAGAAGGGATTCCAAGAGAAAACTATATACCAGGCCAAACGGTCGAATGAACCGTGTACGCATAGAGGGGCCAAATCCTCAATAGAAAAAACATGTGTATTTGTACCAAGCAATGAAATGACTATTTTTTTACCGTCAAAAAAATTTGCGATTCAAAGAAGTTGTCGTTTTTAGGGGAAGACCCCAAGGTTGTCTTGGGGACTGCCATTAAAGCCTGAGGTAGTAAGATCCCAAGTGGGTAACCTTGGTCGTGCTCGAATTCATAAGACTTCAAGTAGGGCACAACCAGATCATACGATCCCGACTTCAAAGCCAAGTTTATATATTCAAACTTGTAAGACCCCTAAAATGGTATACCTTCGAATATAGATGCCAAGGATACGATACTCGGGATTAAGGGCTACGGCCAAACATGAACGAGTTCGATCGATAAGGCTACCGCCAAATTAAAGCGATACGGGGATGCCCGACTATCGCCGTAAATTAAATCCTTCAAAATTATTTCGGAAAGAACCAGTTAAAATCATGCTACCTTTAGTGTAAGAAAGAGCTTCAAATATTTTCATGTCGGCTCATAAAGAAGAGAGTTTCAAAAATTTTCATGTCGGCTCGTAAGAAAGAGTTTCGAACATTTTCATGTCGGCTCGTAAGAAGAGAGTTTCGAATATTTTCATGTCGGCTTGTAAGAAAGAGTTTCAAACATTTTCATGTCAGCTCGTAAGAATGAGTTTCGAACATTTTCATGTCGGCTTGTAGGGCAAAGCCTCCCGAGGCGCCCGTTCGTCACGACTCGTAGTCGAGGTTCTTTTAAGGCCATCAAAGAGTTGGGTGTACACGAAAAACTTCAATTAAATCTTTAAGAAATGGAAAATATATCCATGCTAAAGACTGGTTCAAGTTGAATCGAAAGAAACCCAAGGGTGAATATCCTCGAGCCGAAACTCGACTCGAAGACTAGAAACCCGGGACAGGTTAAACTGAAAATGCCTAAGGGCAGACACATCGGAGCCTAAGGGCTGATGTCAAAGAGCCTATGGGCCGATTAAAGGATACCCTAACTCTGTTATTAAAGGCCCAGACACAAAGGTAGCAGCCCCAGGTCGTTTGATCGGCCGTCAACATGCACCAAAATTGGGAATACAGGAAAAAACAAACACAAGCAAACCGAAATGAACAAAGATTCTCATATATACCCACTAATACACTTACAAACTCTCCCAGAAAGGATTTATGTAAAAAAGAAGCCTATTGTGCTCTCGGGACCAGTTCCCCCGAAGACCTTTGAACATCGGCATCCACACCAGGGGAAAGGAAGAACTGGGCATCGATCTCATCGGCTTTAGCCTGCTTTATCTCTTCCGAAAGATCAAAACCACGGGCATGTATCCCCTCGAGGGTCTCCCTGCGGGATTTACACCGAGTGCGCTCCTTGCTTCTTCTCTCCCTAAAAGGTTTCCCTCAGCTCAGCCCGAGTATCGGCGTCATCCCTCAAGTAAACGACTACTTTCTTATCAGCCTTTGCTTGTGCCTCTTCAGCTTCGGCTCGGGCATCGATAGCTTCGGCTTTCATCCGTAACAGATCAACCTCGAGCCTCTCTACTCGATTCTTTAGCACCGATTTATCTTCCAACATTGTGAAAGTGCACCTCGAGGGCGGAAACTCTAGCCAGAGCATTCTTATTGGCCTCAGTGTGGGTGTCATTCCGAGCCCTAAGCCTAATGCACTCGCGTTCGGCATGACCGACTCTGCCCCAGAGACGCTCCAAGTCCTCCGCCTTTTTTCGCAGCTGCAACACCAGAACGTTAGACCCTGAAAACAAGATAAAGAACACATACGACACCAAAGGCATGAATCACCTGTTCCTCAAGGCGACCCTCATAGTCGCGGTTCCGACTCACCTCGTACCGAAGGTGTGTCAATTCCTTCGCCTGTTTATCACTAAGGAGCTTAAGGGATCTCTCCCCATCCAAAGCATTCCGCAGTTCTTACCTGATCTTATCAAAAACCTGCGAAAGGAAAGTTTAGCTAATGGAAATATAGAGTCAAAACATCGGCGATTCATCAAACCTTACCGCAGTGCAGAATTGGTGTGCGCCCTCAAAATATGAGTTAATATCTTCGGGGATGGCCCCCTCCTCCGTATCCCTCCGAAGGGGAACATGGTCATTAGAAACCTCATCCCCATCCGACAGGCCTTGACCTCGAACCTCCGTCGAAGAACTTTCGACGCAAGGAACTAACAGCGAAGAGCAATCTTTCTCGCCCGAAGCGCCTTCATAAAGACGATTAGGTGGAGACAAAGGGGAGTCCCCATCACCACTTTTGCATCTCCGGGAAGGTCTTGCCTCGCAGCCAGATTCCTCATCTACCAAAGACTCTTTCTGTTTGGTGCGCTGCCCCGGCCTCGAAGCCGGCGACTCCTTTCTCTCTTTTAAAGAGTCCGATCTCGCTCCCGATAGCTCCTCAACACCTGCAAAAGGGAAAGTCAGCAAGGGAAACGATTGATCCTAGAGAGAAAAGAGCTCCACGGTACTCACCTTGAGGCCTGTCCTCCCACCTACCCTTCGACAGATCCTGCCATTTACGCTCATCATGGGACGACAGGCCATCAGGCCCCGAATCCAACCTGCCAAATCAGGGACTTCACGTGGTGACCGCGAGGTCGCTGAAAAAGGGGAGAAAATATTTAGTGTAGGACTAGAATCTGCCACAGAAAAAGTAATAGCAATAGTGTTCCACTTACGCGTAGGATTCCATTTCTCAGGAAACGACAAGAATTCCGCAGGGATGATGTTGGTGGTCTGCACTCGGACAAATTGGCCCGTCCACCCTCGATATTCATCTTTCTCTCCCTTGGCGATAAAGGATCTGGAGGTCCGACGCAACAGGGTAACCAGTCCTCTACATTGTAGGGGCCGATACAACCTGATGAGGTGGTCGAGGGGAAACTCGATCTCGGCCTTCTCCCCAAAAAACATGATCATAAGTATGATCCTCCAGAATGACCGGTGGACCTGTGCCAGGGTGACCTGAAATTTCCGACAAGATTTGAGGATGACCTTATCAAGGGGGCCCAACGTAAAGGGGAACGTGTAAGTATACACATTCAGAAACCTTTCAACATGAGTCATAATGTACTCCCCAAAGGAAGGGGCATGCAGTACCACGTCTCTTCCCCATCCACAATCTCTTATCATCGCCTCGAGGTGGTCTCCGCCTATCGACGGTATGGGCCTCGACAAGCAGTAACGACTGTTCTGAATATCGGAAGTCCTCGTTGATGCAAGGCCATCCTTCGAGGAAAGATGTCTTGTGAATTGCTCGGCATAAACTGGCGATGTACCACCGGCCGAATGATGAGCGGAGCCAGGTCTTTCCTCTCCCTGGACGACGAGTTCAGGCACAGTAACCATGATCGCTATAAAAAAGAAAGGGGAGGGAAGACGTGAAGCGAGAATACCTGGCTAAATTGGAGGAGCGCTGAATAACAGAATAAGTTTATGAGGAAACAATTATTCTATAGAGCAAAATCTCCAAGTGAGGGGAAAGAATGCATATATATAGAGAGAGAGAGAGCAGCGGTTGTTCACCTAACCTGAAGGCCAATAAATTCTAACCAGCTAATTTATTTCCCCTTTTCCTCTTCGGAAAATGCATCGATAAGGTTATCTCTGTCATTTCACGAATCATCGGGGACCCCCGATGGATTCTTCCCCAAGACGACACCTGAACTAGGGATCCCCACGGTCGTAATCACAGAGCCTTAAGAACCACCTACGCTGGTTCAGACCAAGACAGTACCTGGTCTCGAGGGCTCAACTATCCCAAGAACAGGCCTCGGAAAATTGATTTCGAATCCAAAAGGATTAACTTTGCAAAAGGAAGTTAGGAGGCAAAAGGAAAATCCTTATTTTCACAAAACTATATGTACAAAGCCATGTCTTAACAATGTTGCCCCAAAGGGAAAAGGAAAACAGGACTATTCTTCGCCCTCGCCGTCAGTCAAGTCACGGGCAGAGTCGCTATCGGAACTTCTACCCGATAAGGAAATGGGCATTATCTCTTCCTTCAAAACCCTGGCTTCTTCAACCTCAGCATGGAAGTCGGCACCCCGGGCAATCGCCTCTTCGAGCGCAAGCCTCCTGGCTTGGGAACGAGCATGCTCGACAGCCCGTTTCAATTTTTGCATTGCATCTTTAGATATTTTGCTGACCTGGTTATTGGCAGCAATGGTGTCCTTCCTATGTGATGCATCTCTCGGAACTGCTCCACCAGGGCATTCTTTTGAAGTATCTACAAGGGCAAACTAAATTAGTAAAGTTGATTTGTGTGCGTGCGATAGCAGACCTACAAATGTCACGTTACCTACTCGTTGAAACTAGCCCCAAGCGCATGCAGCTCATCCTCCTTTTGTGCTAGGGAAACCTTTAATTCTCTTATCTCGGAGATAGACTTCCCGAGCTCTCCCTCGCGGCAGATAAGCTCCCCGTTTAACTTTGAAAAAACCTGGGCGTACGCCTTCTTGGCCTACAACACAAAAGAAGACGGTTAAGCAGAGGTAAGGATTCAGGACGATTAATAGTGAGTCAGGAAAATCACCCGTTCCAGATGCTCCTCGGCCTCCTCAAAGGCGACAGTGGCATTGGGATCAGCTACATCTTCGACGTCGTCAAATAGATCCTTGAAAGCGTCATTTTCCCCTCGGAGGATTTCTTCACTGGGGGTGCCCCGATCCTGGGCATCCCTAATCTCTCCCGAGGAAAAAGATGGGCCCAAAGTAGAGCCACACGTAGCATCAAGGCTGATCCTCTCGAGCTCATCGAGCCAGGTCATGTCATGCCCCGAGGATGGCTCGGGGACTGCAGTCGAGTCTCCCTTAAAATTCCCCTCCGAGTGAGGGAGGGCAGCATCAGTTGTCCTAAATTCTTCGGCCCCACAGTCAGCAACCACCAGAATGATCGTGTTCCTCCTTACCATTTGTACCAAATGGAGATTATCCTCGTCTTCATCTTCGTCCACGGTGCAGGGATGCGAGGTAACGATCGGAGTCGATACTGAGACTTTGTCCTTGGACTTGCGGGCCTTGGTTTTCTTTACTTTAGGAGACCCGTCCGGTGCCTCTTTCCTCTTTCTCTTGGCCTCGCCAGGATTCAAAGTTCCCTCCTCGCCGGGAAGAAGTAGCCTCATCAACAGGGTATCACCGAGACATGTATGTGAAGGGTGTATAAGAACTTCTGCTTCAAAGGGAGTTCGTGTAAAGATCGACGGGAAAGAGTTTACCGTGGTTCTTGGCCTGCCACCTCATCTGCGTCAAAATATGCCAGGATCGCCCATTGTACGGAAAGGCAGAATCCATTTGTGCGACCCACCCAAACAGATCTTGGACCAAGTCAGGGTACCAAGCAGTAGCAGCATAAACAAAAGGGGTTCAGTTTAGTAAGCGCGGCGAGAAAAATAAAAAATACCGGATGTTACTTACACGCCATATTCCACCCCTCCGGGAATGACATTCTATCAGCGGCAATGATATCGGAGGTCCTCACTCTAACAAACCTTCTCATCCACCCCCGATCTAGTTTCATTGGTGGTTACCGAAAATGGCTTCGCAAACCGATGTTGAAGCTTGATCAGACCCCCTCGGTAAAGACGGGGACTATACAACCGTATCAAGTGGTCGAGGGTGAAATTCATTCCCTCGCTATGATTGGAGAAATATCGGCGCATGTACGCTATCCTCCAAAAATAAGGACAGATCTGTCCAAGTGTCACCTGATATAGGTGACAAAAATCAAGAATCACTGGGTCCACCTGTGGAGACAAGGGCTCAACAGGACCCAAAGTGAAGGGGTATGTATAGACGCTAACGAAGCCCTCTTTGTAGGTCTTTATGTTCTCCTTAATGTTAGGAATCTTAACTTGAACCGCTACAGCCCAGCCGCAGTTCGTTTTTGCCCTTTCTAATTCGGATACGACACTTATGTATCTAGACATGGGTTCGCGTCGGCCCGGCGTGTTAGGGGGTTTCTCGACGGTGAGGTCAGAAACCGTCTTGAAATCATCAGGTACACATTCCTAGACACTCGGTGGTTTCTTCGTTTCTTCCTCGGACGGGCGGGCGGAGGAAGATATGCCCTCTTGGGAGGGAACTATTTTAGAGGTTTTGCCCATGATTGTGTCGAATACTTTGAGAAAAAAGACGACAGAATGAGCACAGAAAAATAATTGGCGTAGGAGGATCTGAAAGGTAGCCCAAATAGCTTGAGGGTGGATGTAAAAATGTATATCACGGGCAAGTGCGGTATTTATAGGAATCTTGGGGCCAGTACTCGAAGAACGGAAGGGTCGGACTTTTCGGCTGATCGTGAGCTTTCGAATAACTGTGTCGGCGGCGATTCTTGTGCAGCTTTCTGGAGTAGGACATTTAGTGCTCTGACAGAGTGCTTTCACGATGGGAATATCAAGGGAGCGAACGTTTGAAACCGTTTCTTATCACCTTACTCCAAGAAACGCGGGGACTATCTGTGTGCGGCTAAAAATCAAGAAGGCCAATTTTGCGTCAATTGTGATATACGGTGGTTATTCACGTAAGTTTCAAGATATGGTCCGAAGTTCGACCTCGGACGTTCCTTACCATTCGACTTCGAGGCCATACGAGTTTAGGATCGACGTGAGGAGTCAGCACGGAGACTGAGGAAGACAGCTCTATGACAAAGTACAATTTCGTACTCAAACATTAAATAGCAGTATCATCTACGAATCTTGGAAATAAATGCTTATATACTATGTTGGGACTCCCCCACTTATAAAAAGGGGACTCTTGTCATTTTGTAAAGACACAATATATTGAATACAAAGCATAAGAGCATTCTCTGCTTTAATATCAAAACATTCTTTATTTCCCTTTACTAGCTTATTTACTCGCATTTATTGCATTTTATCACTTGTTCTTCATTTATAGCTCAACTTTGATCTTAAATATTGCACCCCGAGCCTATAAGCCTATTATAGCTCCATCGATCTTCCGACCCAGGCCCCGAACTTCGGTCTCAAGAACCCTCGAGGTCAACATCGAGCCTTCGACTTAAGGCGTTCTGGTTTGCTTTTCTTCAGCTTTCTAATTGCTTTCACTCCACTCTATCCTAACGCACTTAGCTACAACAGTTCAATAACTGGTATTAAGATAAATCACATATTTTTAGAACCACTTAACTAAATATAATTGTAATTACTATTTTCCCGGTAAACATTATTCTTGTGAGGGCACTTGTTTTATGATAGATAGGTGATGTTATTAGCTTCTTTGACATAGTAGGTGAGCTAGCTTGAATTTAGTAAAATTAGGGTACGTCTCTGAGGTTAGGAGGTTAGACGTTTGTTGTTTGTTTGTGACTTGTATATCTTGAATGATGATTCGGAAGTGCATATCTGATGGTTTGAGTTGCTATAGAGCCTCATTTTGCTATAGCCAACCGCGATGGTGAAAGAGCTTGGGTTGCGTCAATGATTGCACGGGGGACCCCGGCTTGGATTAACCCTTCCCACAAAATACTCAAAGAGGATCTAACTCGGGAAGGCCGGTTTTGGCTTGATTTTGTGTCAAATCGACTCATCCCCTCCAGGAACGAGACAGCCATTAGCATTGAGAAAGCCGTCCTCATTGCTTGTATCATGTCCGGCATTAGTGTTAATGTGGCGGACATTGTTTTTCAACAAATGGGGATCAGGGCGTGGCAGAAGAAAAACTCCTACCCATTTCCACACCTGATCACTTCGTTATGCCGGAAAGCCAAGGTCCCTTTCATGCCCTCTTGTGATAAGTCGGCCAAGACCAACAGAGACATTGACATCACCCGGATTAGTGATGTCGGACCCAAGCCAGCAGCAGCCCACCCAGCCAGTCCAGTACCCACTACAGAGGAAGACCCCTCAGAGCCCCAGAAAGCTGCACCTTCTGCTACTCCATCCCAGATAGCTGCCGAAGTTGGTGCATCCTCCACCATTCCACGGCCTATTCTCTCTCAGTTGGGTCGTCTAGCTCAGCACGCCAATGAAAAAATCGACAAGCTTCTAAGTGAGCTCCAATCCTTGATTCGGCAGGCCCTCACCCCTATTCAGTCGTCAGTGACTGTGCTCGAGGGTCGCCTCCATGAGCTTGAGGCGCGTGTTGAGAAGGTGAAGAGGGGTGAGATTTGACACCTACCAGAGGTGCGGGCTGATGAGTCCACTCTGCAGTCTGAGCTCAAAAAGATGCAGAGCATGGAGTTTGATTTTTCCTCCCTCCTACCCAAGGAAGGTGACCAGGGGGGCGATATTTCTGAGCCGGGGCTAGGGTTTGATTTCTCCACACTGATGACAGCCCCGGCAGCCACTACTGTTCCTCCTCCCTCTACAGGTGTTATTTTTGCCGATGCTTCTGAGTTAGAGGAGGAGTCATCTGAGCAATCTTCCTGGTCTGATGAGGAAGAGCAGGAGCAGGACCCTCAGGGGAAGGGCAAGGGAGTAGCTGAGCTTCCGGTTGCCAGAGCTGCCAAGCCATCATAGAAGGAACTTCTGTAGCTTGCCATCCAGCGATCTTTAGAGGACATCGGCACCCCGGCAGCAGCCCAGTCATCGGCAGCTCAGGGCAGTAGTTCACACACAAGTATCCCTCTAGATACTGAGTCCACCTCTCTTCCCCCTCCGCCAGTAGCTGACATCACTCCTGTTGAGCAGTCATCTACTCATGTTTCGTTGGCGGCTGAGGATCCCTCCCCCACACAGCATGCCACAGACTCCCATAGCGCTTAAAGCGTCCCAGGGAGCCCCTCACTCACTCTTTACATTCTTATGCATTGGGACAATGCATGATTTCTCGTTGGGGGTGGTGGCTAATTTGTCTTTATTTTTTGATGTGTTCATTTGAGACGTTAAAACTTTATACTCTTCTGCTACTTGCTACAAAACTGGATGTATTTTGCTTTTTGTCTTTTTGCTAGCAGCTTGATGTATATACCCCTACTTCATATATGAAGACATTTTGTTTCATGAAATTGTTGTTATTGTTAAGATTGAGTCTCTTGTAGTTAGTAATGAATTCCCTTTGGTTTTTCTTCGCCGGGTTCTTTTCCAAAGGTGTAATAGTAGAACCATGGTGCTAGGATGAAACATAGTGACCGGCCAAGTGTAGGTATCTAGTTTCAAGCATGTATACCTGTGAATAATCCATATCCTCTCGATA